>SRMA01026071.1:281012-307219 GCA_007224835.1 Danionella cerebrum | reverse complement strand
CAGAGAACCTCGTCCATGCATTCATGACCTCGAGACTAGATTATTGTAATGCATTACTAGGCGGTTGTTCAGTATCGCTAATAAATAAGTTATAGTTAGTGCAGAATGCAGCAGCTAGAGTTCTAACTAGAACAAAGAAATATGACCATATAACCCCAGTTTTATCATCTTTACATTAGCTACCTGTCAAATTTCGCATTGAATACAAAATAATGCTATTGACATATAAAGCCCTTAATGGATTAGCGCCCAGTTATCTATTAAACCTCCTAACACGCTACAACCCCACACGCACTTTAAGATCCCAAAACTCTGGACTTCTAGTAGTTCCTAGAATAGCAAAGAGCACTAAAGGCGGTAGAGCGTTCTCACATTTAGCCCCTAAACTCTGGAATAGCCTCCCTGACAGCGTCCGTGGCTCAGACTCACTCGCCCAGTTTAAGTGTAGATTAAAGACGTATCTTTTCAGTAAAGCCTATACTTAACTCCGTGAAAAACTGCGATCTTACATTAAACTATATTAATATTACATTAAACAGCAGCTACGCTAATTCCGCTCCACTCTTCTTTTCTTCTTTTCCATACTCATCCCGAGACTCCCGGAGGCTCCGCCCACCAGTACCTCACCCTACAACCAGATCTACCTGGAGATGTTCCGGCGCCCCCCTGGACCTCCACCCACCAGCTCCACTCTTCTTCCCATACTCATCCCGAGGCTCCCGGAGGCCCTGCCCACCAGCTCCTCATCCTAACAACCTGACTCATCAGGAGATGTTCCGACGCCGGGAGGCTCCGCCCACCAGCCCTCAACCTAACATCCAGATTCACCTGGAGATGTTCCGGCGCCCCTGGACCTACACCTAACACAGTCATCATCTGTTTATACTATATTATCTGTTTATGTTAATATTATTATATCATCTGTTTATACTACATTATCTATTTATACTATAGTTTATATAAATCACACTGCTGTTGTTGCCCAAATCTGGATGGGTTTCCCTTTTGAGTCCGAAAAGGGAGTTTTTCCTTGCCACAGTCGCCCCAGGCTTGCTCATCAGGGACATGTACACGACTTAGTAATTAATTTCTTTTAACTTTGTTGAGTTTAAACTTGTTGGTTTACTGTAAAGCTGCTTTGAGACAATGTCTGTTGTGAAAAGCGCTATATAAATAAAACGAACTTGAACTTGAACTTGAACCTCAATGAGGTCTTAAAAGTTTTCCCTCGATCCCACAAGGATGTGTGTTTTGTGAGAGGACCCGTCAAGGTTTTCATTTTGGGGGGAAAATAACCCATTCAAAATGAGGCAGAAAAGGGGTCTAGACGAGGCTACGAACTGCACATCTACCTCATTGAGGTCTTGACCATTTCGTCTCAATCCAGCGAGGATGAGTGAGGTTCATGAGGATCTCCTTCATTTTGGTTTGCATAAAAATGTTGAAAAATGAGTCTGAATAGTGGCCTAGATGAGGTTGTAAATGTTGCAGCTACTTCAATGGAGGCACTTTTTAATGGGTAGGACCTCAAGACAATGAACCAGGAGTTTGGTGAAGCTTTCAGGCTGGTACGAAACAAGCAAGTTCATTAGCATCAAAATGGCGTGCACAGGGCCCTAGAAGAGGTTCTGGATATCACAGCTACATCGATGAGGGCTCTATTTAATCAGTAGGATCTCAAGATAAAGATTTTGAAGGTTTCAGGTAGAACTGCACAATTAATAATCAGTTTATAATCACAATCATTATAGATGCCACAATTCTGTAATCGTTCAAATCATTCAAATCCTGTTGATATTTCTACACAAATTGTTAGACGAGTTTTTAGGGACAGACATAATCCATTTGCAAGCTTCTTCAACCGCACATAGAAAATACGACACGTAGAAGTCACACACTTACTGTACCGCCGATAGTGTGCAAGTGGTGCATATTTATATGCTGTTGGTGATGAAGAGAACCTGGGTAAAATCAAATCACGTTTATTGTCACATTACCAGCAGCGCATGAGCTGTGGTGATTGAAAAGCTTAGGTGCAAGCTCCAGTCAGTGCAGATTTACAGTACGAAATATTAATACAAACAAGACAGTACAATCTAAGAGCAAAACAAAAGAGAGAAACACAGTGTGTAGAACCATTCGTAAGGTGGTGTGAGCTCTGCAGCAATAAATACATTGGCTATGCATGCCAAAGGTTTTTACGGATTCCCTATCCTGACCCTCAGACAGGATCACAGAACCGCTTCAATGTGGCCCTAAGTAAAAACAGGGTCAAGAGAGAGATGACCTTTGGTATCCTGAAGGCTCGTTTCAACTGTCTTCGGAGGTTAAGAGCGTCATCAGAGCGGGCATCACAGAGAGTGGCAGCATGTGCCATTTTACATAACATTGCCACCGTCAGAAAGGAGCGAGTACCACCACATAACCAACATCTCCCTGATGGAACCCTCGACCATCCAACGGGGGCAGCTGTCAGAGATGGATTCACCATTCAGTATTTCGCTTCATAAAAACACACTGAACTGGGCTCAAATGGTTTTTATTGGTTGTGTGGCGAGGAAGAAAACAAAATGTATAGTATTAGAAATGTATAATTTATGTTCAAGTTTTGCTTGTGTGGCCGCTCAGAATGTTGTTGCTTAATAATGTTGAGGATTTTGCACATCAAAACATATCAACCTTTGATCAATCACTACTCGACAACGCCACCTGGTGGGAGAAGCCAGGAATTACTCCCAAGGGAAGGACACAGGTTCGTTGTGACCCAGAGGAAAGGTAGGGAGGCGTGAGTGCAAATGTACAAAACTTTATTTCCAGGTACTAGTAGATGACATTAAAATGACACAAATGAATAATCAGTCTCCTGCAAGATGGTGGAGTGAAGAGCAGGGGGAAGTAGACCCAACCCGCAGTGATAATCCCACACTTCAGAAGGTTCACAAGTCACACAAAACCCAGCAATCGTGGCCACGCACTACACCCACAGCAATCAACAGGTTGGCCTGGTTCCATCCACTCTTCACTCCAACTGCTTGCGCTCCTGGAAGGAGACAGAAACAATTAGAAAGTTCTAGATAAAAAAATGCGCGCACACACACAAGACAAGCCAGCTAAAATGAAGAAAAGAGAAAATAATGGATAATTATAGAACATAAATGACACTGACCAGCTGTGTTTAAAACAAGGGTTTCCCAAAAGGGAGAAACCAGACCACTATTCGGCAGTTTTTTTTTGAGTCTTTGTCGTCCCAATCTGGCTGTAGTGAGGGTGACTCAAGTCCTTGAATTATGAGCCCACGCTGAATAAGCGCCACACAGTGAACCAGGAATGTAGCAAACAGAGCAAGCACCCTTGCTGAAGACAGCAGGGAAAGTAGCACTGTAGCGAAGCCAGGGATCAGAACACAACAGAAGCACGCACAGCAGAAGCAGGGTGGCGTACAACCGAGCAGCAGCAGAAGCATGCACAGCAGAAGCACACACAGCAGAAGCAGGATCAAAGCAAAAGAGCCCTTGGTATCCCAGCCAGGTTTTACTGCATGGAGGAGATCCCTAAAGAACATCATAGAGGCGGTTCCACTACGAACAGCAGAAGCCTGGGTCACACACCTACATAAACAGAAAATACGTTTCATTCCTTCCTAATTCAGTTGTGCAACAGAGCATACTCACGTGTATGCTCCCAATGACATCAGCACACTCCGTCCGCTGTTAAAGTACAGAACGCGGGGGGGCAACAAGATGACGAGCTAAGCATACGTGTTTTTTCGGCTCTACAGTAAGATTCAAAACTTTCCGTTATTTTCATCCCACCTGTTGTTTTACATTAACGCACCGGTAAGGTTTGACATTATGTCATCCAAAAAAGCTTCTAGCCACCCAAACATCATTATTCCAGAAAGACAACAGCTAAGAAAACTTCCGAAGAAGAATACGCCATGGTTTTGGGTTGTGACGAGCAAAAGGACAAAAGGAGAGCCCTCGTCTTTACAAAACACACCAACTAAAATGTTCTCAAAGAAAATAAAAGGTACTGAGGACTCCGAGATCTCAAATGCTCCACAAGTAGGCTGTAAGTTGGAAGAGAAGGAGATAGATAGATAGCCTTTTATTTGTCACATACACTGTTATATGTAGCAAAATGGGACCCCTCTGGCCACAGACATAGACAGGGTGGGGACAGGCCTGTGTTGAGAGGTAGCATATTTAGAGAGAAACAGAGAAATGGATATACATTAGGTAAATTAGCTTAAAAAAAGAGCCTTTCCGCATTGTCCTTCAAAAAAAGAGCACTGTGGAGCAGGTTAAAAAAAGGCATCTGCAATCAAGCACATTGACAAATACAGGAAAAGAACATCGCAGGATGAGGTAGGGGTCGGGGAAGTGGTGTAGCCGCTGCAGTCTGCAGCCAGCATTTTCCTGCAGCCAGATGGCGCTGTACTAGTGACCCGTCCAGAGATTCTGGAGTGAGTCGGATGAGATGATAGAAAGTATTCCCAGAGGGGAGAGAGTAGTGGTGGGAGCAGATTTCAACAGGCATGTTGGCGAGGGCAACAGAGGTGATTAGGAGGTGATGGGCAGGTTCGGTGTTAAGGAAAGGAACCTAGAAGGACAGATGGTGGTGGAATTTGCCAAGAGGATGGAAATGGCTGTGGTTAATACTTATTTCCAGAAGAGGGAGGAACATAGAGTTACCTACAAGAGTGGAGGTAGGAGTACGCAGGTAGACTACATCCTATGTAGACGAGCCAATCTGAGAGAGATCAGAGACTGTAAAGTAGTGAGATGGGCCCCCATCGGCCTTGTGAAGGTCCAAGCTATGTCAAGGAGGGCTCTATTTTCTCAAAAGGACTTAGAGGTTTCCTTCTTTTCCACATGACCTCGATACAGAATCTGGAGTTTTAAGCTGTTTCGTTAAACTTTGAGCCATGTAGTGGTCCAAATAGGGACCCGTGGACCGACTGAAAGGGAACTGAAAATATACTGATTACAAAAGCCTTCAGCCTTTTATTAGACCTTCAGAAAGCAATACGTCTGTGTAAATGCATACCCCATCGAATGGCTTACATTCCCTTGCTGCAATGAAGAAATCTCTGCTGAGTATTTTATTTCTAAATAAAAGGGCGTAACACATCAAATTATTTCAACTGACAACTAAATCTTTCATAAAACTTGTTTTACCATATTTATGTTTTATTGTTATGCTTTTCTCAAAGGTTAAATTAAAAAGAAGGCAAAATCTAGTGAATTGGTTTATTTGTGAACTGTGACACCTGCAAAACAAACCCCTTGACCTCTCCTGGATACTGTACAGCAACAGGGATTCGCGCATACTGATTGGTTGATGTGCTGCACACTGTTCACCTCATTGAGCGATCTTCAAGACAGCAGCAAAGAATGTTTTGACAAACCTTCGGGTTGAATAAAATTGTCTTTGAGAATATAAATATACATATTGGGAATTAAACGCCTTTGCATTTTATTATAGCCTTATCATTTTAATATGGTTTCTAAAGTTTTCATTAATTAAATTGAAATATTTTCTGGACTGTCTAGAATAGATTAATATGTATTTTAAAATGAACAGCTTTGGAAAATCAGGATACAGTGGTACCCCGAGATACGAATGCTTGGAGTTACGAAATGTTCGAGATACAAAAGGTCTGCCGGACATTATTTGGTTCGAGATTCGAAGAAAAATTTGAGATACAAACAATAACAAACATTTCTGCTGTATTTTCACTTGTTTGTATGACTTCGCGTAGCGCTTCCGGGTTCTTGCGCTCCTATCTCCCAGTGCAAAAAGGGTCTGATACACTTCAAAACACCTCAACAAACCAGGCAAAACATTATATATAGATTACCAATAATGTGCTATAACAAATGTTAGAGGTGTCGTAAAGGAAATAACGTTTTTAGCGCGGAAAGTGCTGTTCTGTAGCGCAAGTTAGAGAAACCCAGTCACGGTTCTCGGAAGCAGCTCTCCATCTGTCTCCGCTCGTGCTTTAACCCGTGTTTGTGTTAGTAATTCGTGAAATATCTCTTTCATACGTGGAATAACTTTTTATACGTAGTGCTGTATTGTTTTCTGCCATCCGTTCCACCTCCTCCGACACATTGTTTCAGTAAAGGTAAATGTTTCACGTTTGTGTACATATTACGTATTTTGCATGTGTTTTATTCTGTTTTATTTTAATTTATTGCATTAACAATGTGTAGATTTAAGGATTGAAGAAACGTTACTTGATTTTTCTCTGGTTTTCCATTTTTTTCATCTACTTACACTGTTGTTTCTGAGAGCCTTGCACGGATTAGGCGTTTTACATGTAAAACTTGCTTCGACATACGAAATGTAAATGGTCACCCTGGAATGGATTAAGTTCTCGGGGTACCACTGTATTTTTTGGACTATAAGATTATTAAGCTTCTTGTTGTCCCAAAGAGATGTTTCTGTGTCAGAGGATTTTCTGTGTTCTTCATTATGAAACTCATGTGTCTTATTTTGTCATGCTTGTATTTCCCTCAGGTCGTTTTTTTTTTTTTGTTGAAAGTTTGAGAAGTTGGAGAAAGGAACAAAGATGGCATCAGAGTGCCCCTTATGTAAGAAGATATACCAGTGCTTGAGCCACCACCTCAAATTCCACAAAGTAAAGGTAAATACTGCTGAGGGGAAGCTCCTCCTGGCATTTTCCTCTGGCCGAAAGGGTTGGCAAATGCCCCATTCTGAGGTGCGACAAAAGCACCACCCGGCTAGACCGGTACATTGCCAGCCACACTCAGCATGAAGAATCACAAGAAGGCAGCCCAGCTGGCCAAGGAGCAATGCCTCTACTACACGAAGCTTAGGCATCTGCGGGCAACAAACCCAACTGTTCTGACCCTGGAACTGGCACAGGAAGTGCCTTTTATGGCGGAGGAGACGGTGCACTGAGGAGGAGCCCTGTGACAAGTCAGAGTGTGTGCTCAACAGGGAGAAAATCAAT
This sequence comes from Danionella cerebrum, assembly GCA_007224835.1. Taxonomy (NCBI): domain Eukaryota; kingdom Metazoa; phylum Chordata; class Actinopteri; order Cypriniformes; family Danionidae; genus Danionella; species Danionella cerebrum. The sequence goes on along the minus strand of SRMA01026071.1, from coordinate 300,237 downwards.
CACCTAAACCAGGTGCTTGACTGCACACAGAGTCACCGCCGAATACATATGCCATATGTCATATGCCAGGGAAGCACTCACATTCTTCGGCCAGCAAGGGGGCTATTAGCATCGATTGACCTGCAAAAGACAGCACCCTAGAGTCAGAGGGGGCCGAGGTGCAGGCAAAAGTGGCAGGAGCTGGCTGGCATGGAAGAGATTGCTGATGTAGAGGAGTAGGTGGCCAACCTTTTTCCCTCTGCCAACTGTAAACACTGACAAGGCTGTGTTTTTTATCTATCCGTGAAGGTGAGCTGTAATCTAAGGCCAGTGGTGCGGTAGGGCCTCAAGTGGGAGATGAGCAAGAGTGTCAAAGTGCTTAAAAAGGATACACTGCTCAGATTTAGGGCACTCCACCAGGAGGAAATCCCTCAGGCACCAGGTGAGTCTATTTTTGTGACTACCATAGTCACAGTTGTTTCCATCACAATCTCTTGACTCAAGGAGTTTGTTCTTTATCTTTTGGACCAGCTGGAGAAAGACCCCTGCCAGGCCAATTCCTAGCCCTTTTACAGGCTCTTTGCCAGCTACATGGCAAGTCTCTATGGCATCTGATATGCTGATCACTGAGGTGCTCGGGGCCAGGAAGCCCACGGCTCAAAAGGCCTAAATGGTAAATGTTGATGCTTACCCTCAATCAGCTGCTGTGCACACAAACTATAGCCTGTGTTTGAGGGACCTGAGGGGAGCCCCTGTAAAGCTTCACCCAAAAAGAAGGCTAAGGCCTGCAAAGGCCGCCAGGCTCAGGGCAGAAAATACCAGATGACTGTGGAAGACAGTAGCTTCCTCCAGTCATCAGAAATGTCTGCAGAGGACAAGGCCATCTTCTGTCCAGAAACCAGCAGCGAATCTGTCAATATAAGCTTGCTTACGTCTGTTCATTTTTTTTTACTTGTCAGCCGAGCAACTGTTAAACACTGTGTTTCATCCACAAGTCCCTCTCAGAGTGAGACCTCATCCTTTAAGAAGTGCAAATGGTTTATCTCTGTGGTCTGCCTTTCACCGATAAAGGTGGCTAAAACGTCACTTGGTAAAATTATGGTGGAAAAGATTGTGTAAAAAGCCAGATTAACACGCCAGCACATCCACCTCCATGAGGGTGTCACACCACAGAGCCCCCTCAGTCCTCACCCGCTCCTCCAACTGTAAAACTTATTCCTTTGTTTTTGTTGTTCTTTACAGTTTTGAGTTTTATTGTGTGTGTGTGTGTGTGTGTGTGCGTGCGTGTGTGTGTGTGTGTGTGTGTGTGTGTGTGTGTGCGTGTGTGCGTGCGTGCGTGTGTGTGTGTGTCTCTTAATTAAAAGTCTTCTGATGTTACCATCTTATCTGTCTTTCATTCTCAGTATTCACTGAATTCCAAGTCATTCAGGTTGAAACTTATCTCACACTCCCCTGCAACTAGTCACCTGTATAGCCACAGTTCTTCCAGTGAGAAAGGATCTCCTCCATGCAGCTCCAGTTCCAGGTGCAGCATGGTAGGTGAAGGGCCTAGGAAAACTGATTTGTGTTTTACACCTGCAATATTTTCATGCTAGTTAGGTAATGTGGAGTGGAATCAATTACATGGGACCTCCCACATGGAATGACTTCCATTCAATAAATTTTATGCAGTTCGGGACAATTCGTCTAGGGGCCTTTTTCATCTATTGCAGGCAGGTGGACCAATTGCTTCCCTAACTTCCACTTCCCTAATGCATGCAATGATACAGCCAAAAAAGCCTTTTGTCATCAGGGATAACACAAAAACCTTTCCAGCCTGGAAGGGACACTCGAGCAAAATGGTGGTACGGAAGCATCGCAACAGCCTGTCCAACTTGTGGAATCACTGCGAATCCCCTAGTTTCCGCATCAGCCAGGGTGGTGAAGGGGAAGGAGCTTCATCCCCTGACATAGGAGCGCCCGCCAGAATTTTGAGCTCCTTGTGTATCTTGTGGAAGAAAGGAACTGGAGACAGGCAGGAACCAGCTGCAGTCACGCTCGCTGAATGGGGATGGCGAGAGGGATCGCCTGACACTGCTCGACCCATAACAAGAAGCTAAGCCAAGTCATAGGCACGCCAGAAGCCGGAGCACTGGTGGTTATGCTCAAAATAGGATCTCTATGCCTCCTGTGCGCTTCAGCTGAGGATTTGTAGAGCAAAGACTCACACGGCATGAGAGCAACGCGGGCATGTTTGCACTTCTCATGACCGTCTTTCAGCGACAAATCCCTTACAGTCAGGAGTATTGCAAGTTTTGCTCAACGCGTCATGAAAAATGGACAGGATAGATGACAAAACTGTGAGAGACACTGGAACAGGTTTGGCTGTAAGGATCAGAGGTACCATGGTATGGAGGCTTTAGCTATCTGGGCTAGCATAGCTACCTAGAAAAAAAACATGATAAAAACAAATATATATAAAACTAATATAAAAAAATATATTATCTTTTCAGAGTCCTTAAAAATGTAGGCAACCCAATTATACCATGAACGCTTAGTTTTAGCTTAGTTTGGCTCCCTCTAGTGGATTACCATGCAGTGCTAAAAGTATATATTTTTAAATATTATTTTTATTAAAAACTTTAGATACAAAAAAATCACTGTTTTATCTCTTTGTAACCATTATCAGTCTCATAAATTCTTCCTAAGATTATGTTTACTTGATTATCATATAAAACTCAGGGGTCTCAAACTCCATTAACCCAGGGGCCACTAGCGGCAGAATCTGAGTGAGGCCGTGCCGCATAAGGTTTTCCAAAATAAAATCATTATATACAAATTCCATTGTTTTCTTTCTTTCTTTTCTTTTTAAAGTCCTGACAGCATATTTATTTTGATTTCTGATCACTATTTAGATTTTTTTTAATTTAGAAAATGTGTTAAAATGTGTTTTAAAACTTTAAGATTTTTTTCTATGATTTCCAATCAAAGTAATAATTCCCAGCACAAGTATGACCTTAGTAAAAAAAAAAAAAAGTAACCATTTTGGGTTATTTATACACTTCTTTCAGAACTCCTTCAGCTCAGGAACCTTCTCCTCATGGAGTTATTAACTGGGCATCTACCAAGAGATGTGTTTTCAAATCTCTTTATATTTTTTTTGTAGAAAAGACAGGGTGCCCCTGTGCTCACTTTTCCTGAAATTGTCTTTGCTCAACACCAACCAATCCAAAGTGGCAACAGCTGTTCTGTAGCAGCAGTTAGAGGAGAAACCCTGTGTGAATCAACAGTGTCTTACCTTTAGCTTTCGTTTCCAAACAGCAGTTTCCACTGAAATATCTTTTTGAACACATTGACTAATTTTGTTAGAGCACAGATGTGCACACACACCTGTGACGCCTTCTCAGAAGTGCTCTCTCCATCCCTTCACACAGGCTTTCGGTACGGTCTCTGCATGTGCTTGGTTTCATTGTGAAATATCTTGAGAAACTTTTTGGCTCTCCATTTCCACCACGTTCTCCACCTCCGACACTTTGCCTCACATTATCATTTATTACTTTAACAAAGTTACTTGATTTTTCTCTGGTTTCCCTTTTTTAGACTGTTGTTTCTGAGAGCCATTGCACAGATTAGACATTTTACATGTAAATCTTGCTTCGACATACAAAGGCCAACCTTGAAGGAATTAATTTTGTATCTCGAGGTATCACTGTATATTCAAGGGGTGACACTAATTCATTATTACTAAGACAAAATAGGATTCAACTACTAGAAGAGCCATACTTGTAATAGTCGTATGATGAAAATATCTGTCCTTTAATCTTCATTGTTGATGAATGAGGAGAATGAGAGGGAAAGAAAGGGGCAAGTGGTGCATATTGTAGAGCAGGAAGTTGAAAAGATTAGAAAGGATGAGGTGAGGAAGGCTCTGGGGAGAATGAAGAGTGGAAAGGCTGTTGGTCCAGATGACATACCAGTGGAGGTGTGGAAGTGTCTAGGAGAGACAGCAGTGGAGTTCCTGTCTAGGTTATTCAACAGGATTTTAGAGAGTGAGAAGATGCCTGAGGAATGGAGAAGTGTCCTAGTACCAATCTTTAAGAACAAGGGTGATGTGCAGAGTTGTAACAACTACAGAGGCATAAAGTTGATGAGCCACAAAATGAAACTTTGGGAAAGAGTAGTGGAAGCTAGGTTAAGAAGGGAAGTGGATATTTGTGAGCAGCAGTATGGCTTCATGCCCAGGAAGAGCACTACTGATGCAATTTTTGCTCTGAGATTGTTAATGGAGAAGTACAGAGATGGTCAGAAGGAGCTTCACTGCGTCTTTGTGGATTTAGAAAGGGCGTATGACAGGGTGCCGAGAGAGGAGCTATGGTCCTGTATGAGGAGGTCAGGAGTGGCAGAGAAGTACGTCAGAATAGTTCAGGATATGTATGAGAGAAGTAAGACAGCAGTGAGATGTGCTGTAGGTCAGACAAAGGAGTTCGAAGTGGAGGTGGGGCTACATCAAGGATCAGCTTTGAGTCCCTTCTTATTTGCTATGGTGATGGACAGGCTGACAGATGAGGTCAGACAGGAATCTCCATGGACAATGATGTTTGCAGATGACATTGTGATTTGTAGTGAAAGCAGAGAGCAGGTGGAGGAAAACCTGGAAAGTTGGAGGTCAGCTCTAGAAAGAAGAGAAATGAAAGTCAGTCGCAGTAAGACAGAATACATGTGTTTGAACGAGAGGGAGGGAAAGAGAACGTCTAGGTTACTTGCGTAACCCCACGTTCCCTGAATAGGGAATGGAGACGTTTAGTCGATGACCGACTGAATGGGAGCTGATCTCCATGGGAGATTGGACCGAATTTTTTAACGGGCAAATTGATTTGCAGGCGTGAGTGATTGATTAGCAATCAGCCGGGTATAAGACCGGGCGTAACGCACGCTTCAGTATGGGATTTTCCTGAGGAGCCGACCTACTTACCTCCGGCGCCTTAGTCTCCCGACTTCAAGGCATGGCAGAAGGGAAACGTCTCCGTTCCCTATTCAGGGAACGTGGGGTTACGCAAGTAACCTAGACGTTCCCTTTCAGTCTGTACCGGAGACGTTTAGTCGATGACCGACTGAATGGGAGCCTCTACAAAGCGCCATGCCCAAAGTCCATCCAAACAGGCCAGCACTAAACTTGGAGAAGGTTAGTGAATTAAGCTGTAATACCTGAATGGGAACTCCTTCTGCCCCTGCCCGGAATTTTCATTGACGGGGAAGTCGTCCAACACTGAGAGCGTAAGCTGTACTCGGTTGTTGCGAAGACGACCAGAAGGAGGGCACCCCTCATCGTGGAGAGGGGTGCGCGGAGATCGCGTCGAGACCCGCAGGGCTACCAGCGAAGACGTTCTGCAGACAAGAGAGTGGCAGAGACGTAAGTCATCGTTACTCACCAAGGCAGGGGGGTAACGGGACGGGTTCCTACTAGCCGCCTGGAGGGGGAGCTGTAGAAAAATACACAGAAAGGGAGCACCAATAAAAAGGGGGACGCCCAGATCCGGACCCTAGTTCTGCTGGGGCCAGGCCGAAGCGAGCTCCAGAGCAGAACCTAGCAGAGCTGACTGCTCCACACAGTCAGATGCCGAAGGGGGGAGGAAGAAGAGCCACCCCAAAGGGGGGGGGGCACAAGATGTGTACTGCCCATTTAAGAGAGTACTGCAAGCTACTACACCTGCTCCGTTCCCTGAGGGAGCCTGCCACCACACAGGACCGTGGAGGGAACGGAGCTTGTGAAGGTTGAAAAACCTGCTGAATGTGTCTGGTGTAGACCAACCCGCAGCTCGACATATGCCGGCGAGTGAGACCCCCCTAGCCAACATCCACGAAGCAGCGACGCCGCGAGTGGAGTGGGCCCTCCGATGGAGAGGGCAGGGGACATATCACACGCCTCATAAGCAAGGCAAATGGCCTCCACGATCAGTGTGCCAGCCTTGCTTGAAGACAGTGGAACCCTACGCTGGCCTCTGAAACAAATGAAGAGCTGCTTGGAGCTGAGTAGCTCCCGGGTTCTGTCCAGGTAGACCCGAAGGGCCCAGTGGACACAACAAACCCTGGGTTGGATCTGCCTCCTCCCGGGGCAGAGCTTGCAGGTCACCACTGGGTCCCGGAGGGGGACGGATGGGACCTTGGGGATGAATCCGGGCCTGGGCCTGGTGGAGACCAGGGAACCGCCAGGGCCGAATTCCAGGCAGGATTCATCGGCGGACAGTGCCTGGAGATCTCCCAACCTCTTAATTGAGGCCAAAGCAAGCAGGAGTGCGGTCTTCCGTGAGAGGACACGCTGCTCTGCCAAATGCCAGGGCTCAAAGGGTGACTTCCGCAGCCCTGAAGGGCGACGGAGAGGTCCCAAGAGGAATGGAGGGTGGTCTAGGAGGCCGGAGGCGCCTAGCCCCCTGGAGAAATCTCACCATAGTGCGTGGCTGCCCACTGATTTCCCTTCAACCCGGAGGTGGAAGGCAGAAATAGCGGCGGCGTAGACCTTGAGGGACGATGGGGACAGCCCCCGATCGAACCTCTCCTGGAAGAAGGTCAACACGACTCAGATGGGGCATGTCCCGGGTTCTTCCTGGCGGGAAGAGCACCATTCGACGAACCGACCCCACCTGCCAGCGTAGCACACTCAGTGGAGGGGGCTAACGCATGGTATAGGTAGTCACCGCGAGGGGTGGTAGAGGCTCGGGGTCCACCGCGGACAGATATGCCATACAAGTAGGGTCCAGAGGTCTGGCCGCGGGTGCCTGTATCCCCCCCTTGAGTCAGATCTGGACTCAGGGGGATCGGCCAAGGGGGGGCTGTCACGAGCGCAGAGAGGTCTGGAGACCATACTCTATTTGGCTAGAAGAGGGCGAAAAGAGAAGCCCGCGCTCGTCCCCCCTTGACCTTGCAGGTTGTGCTAGGAGGCTTCACTGGGGAAAACGCACATAAGCGTTTGTTCCTGGGCCAGCAGTGAGCCGGCGCATCTGTCCCGAGAGGAGCCAGGGACAGGAATAGGAGCCGGCAATGGGTATTCTCAAGGGAGGCAGCAGGTACCTGGGCCTCGCCGAAGATGTCCCAAATCTGCTAAACAGCCCGAGGATGGAGTCGCCAATCTCCTGTCGAGGGGTGGAATCTGGACGGCGGAACCGCGATCCTGTTACACTCCGCAGGGATATGAAGGCTCGAGCGACGGAAGTCGCTCTAACTCCAGAGGAGCAGCTGTTGGGCGAGGTAGTGCAGGAAGCGGGAGCGTACACCGCCCTGGTGCTTGATGTACGCTACGACCGCAGTGCTGTCAGTCCTGACCAGCATGTGCCAATCCCGGAGGATCACTGCTACTAGCTCGAGACAGTTGATGTGCCAGCGGGAAACCAGTCCGTTCCAGGAACCGGACTCTCGGTGGGAACCGCACACGGCGCCCCAACCGGTCTTGACCACTACGCGACTGGTGATGCACACTAGGGGCACTCCAGCTCGCAGGAATCGTACCGACTTCCAGACCTTCAGGTGAGGGAGCGCGTCTGTCACGGACAGACGAAGAGCTCCCCGACGCCATGCCCAAGTTGGAACTCGCAAGAGAAGCCATAGCTGAAGTGGTCGCATTTGCAGGAGCCCGAGTGGAATCACTGAGGCTGCGGCTGCCATATGCCCCAGGAGCCTCTGAAGTAACTTCAGTCTGACAACTTGTCGAGAGGACACCGCGAATAAGGCGGCCAGCAAGGCCCGGGCGCGATCTACCGACAGGTGCGCTCGCATGCTCTCGGAGTTCAGCTCCATCCCGAGAAAGGAGATGACTCTCACAGGAGTGAGGCAACTCTTTTCCCAGTTGACCCTCAGACCCAATCGGTTTAAGTGCTGAAGCACCTTGCCTCGGTGTCGGATCAACTGGTCCCTGGATGAGGCTATGAGAAGCCAATCGTCAAGGTAGTCCAGGATCCGAATGCCTGCCCGGCGGAGCGGGGCAAGAGCGGCCCGGGCAACCTTCGTGAAGGTGAGCGGGGAGAGGGCAAGACCAAAGGGTAGGACCTTGTACTGGTATGCATGGCCTTCGAAACAGAACCTTAGAAAGGGTCTGTGTCTCAGAACCACTTCTACCTGAAAGTACGCGTCCTTCAGGTCGATTGTCGCGAACCAATCTCCAGGACGGATGCACGGTAGAATGCAGCGGACCGTCAGCATCCGAAACCGAAGCTTGGCCAGGCTTCGGTTCAGACGCCTCAGGTCCAAGATTGGTCGCAGCCCGCCTAATTTCTTGGGGACCAGGAAGTATGGGCTGTAAAACCCGCGTTCCATATCGGCTGGAGGGACTGGCTCGACAGCTCCTTTTGTCAAAAGGGCGTCGATCTCCTCTCGCAGGAATGAGGCGCCTGTCCGGGGGACAGGGGTGTGCACTACACCTCGAAACCTGGGGGCTTTCACGAACTGAATCGTATAGCCCTGCCGGATTGTCCGGACCACCCACTGTGAGACCCCGGGAAGCTTCCGCCAGGCTCCCAGGTAAGCTGACAGGGGTACTGGTCGGGACGTGCCGATGGTCGCCAAGGCGGGGCCGCCGTGAGGCAGACTTGAAGGCGGAATCACCAGGGACGAACCCTGGGAAATGGTCAGATGAGGGAAGGGGAACTGAGCCCCCGCGCTCTCTGCCATGGCCAGTGGAACACACGCCCAAATCTGGGTCTTCGTCGGAGACTGAGGAAGATGAACCCCAGACCGCAGGGCATGCGGTTCCACTATTCTCGGGAAGTACATGAGATCTGTCTTTGACACAATAGGTGCCGCCGACCCGAAGGACGGCAGCGAGGAGTGTGTGGTGGACTCCCCCCCTCCAAGGGGAGTTGGGTCGGTGACTTGACCCGAAGAGCAGCTCATATATTCCCGAGTTGCCAACCTCAGGAGCGCTTCTTACTAGAAGCCCTCATCTGCCTTCGAGAACCCTCCGAGGTTGACTGCGTCTTCCGCCTTGTAGAGGTCTTCCTCGGACCAGAGGTCGAAGGCGCAGACCATGGCGGAGGACGCTCTCTTTGGTGGCGAACAGGCGGAGAGGGGTCCGGCACAGAAGCAGCGGAACGCCGCCGCTTCCGACGCGGGACCATGAGCTCACCCAGACCCTCCAGACCGCCTGTTTCCTGATCGTGGAGACTTTTGACGCAAAATCGTCCACGGCGACGCCAAAGAGGCCATCTGGGGAGACAGGGGCATCCAGAAACCTGTTACGGTCTTCGGGAAGCATAGTCGCCTGCTCCAACCAAAGATGGCGTTCCTGGACCACGAGTGTGGGCATCGTGCGACCAATGTTCAGCGCAGCTGATTTAGTAGCACGAAGCGCTAAATCAGTGGCCGAGCGCAAGTCTCTGAGAGACTGCTGGTCACCACCCCTTGGTGCATGTCACGGAGGACCTGTAAGGTCGCCATAGCATGCAACGATGCAGCAGCTTGACCCGCAGCTGAGTAAGCTTTCGCCATCAGGGCTGACGAAAACTTACCAGCTTTGGAGGGAACAGTCGGACGAGACCGCCAAGCGGCAGCACTGCCGGGGCACAAGTGCACCGCGACAGCCTGCTCCACCCGGGGAATCGCAGAATACCCCCTAGCTGCTGCATCATCCAAGGTGTTGAAGGGGGAGGAGCTGGAAGACCTGGCAGACAGGGGAGCCCGCCAGAATTTAGTGAGCTCCTCGTGCACCTCCGGGAAGAAAGGAACTTCAGGAGCGCGGGGGTCGGAGCCCCGGCGCTTACCTAAGAACCAGTCATCCAACCGCGACGGCCCTGAGCTGGAAGGTGCTTGCACCTCCAGCCCAATAGCGGCCGCGGCCTTGGAAAGCACCGCGAATGCATCGGGCTCCGGCTCTGCCACGACCCCGGAGGGTGGCAGCGGTGAGCTGAAGGACTCTGAAGAAAGCGCCCCTTCCGATGCTGCGAGGGAAAGCAGATCGTCAGCAAGGTCACACGAGGGCCCAGGCAACGCCGACAGCGGCTTGCTATACTGGGGCTAGCAGAGGACTACGCTGTATTTGCTAGGTAAGCAACCTCAATCTTAACTGGCGGTTTTAGCGTCAAAGTTAGAGAGGAGAGTCACACTCAGTCCGCTCCGAAGGAAAATCGCATACTGAAGCGTGCGTTACGCCCGGTCTTATACCCGGCTGATTGCTAATCAATCACTCACGCCTGCAAATCAATTTGCCCGTTAAACAATTCGGTCCAATCTCCCATGGAGATCAGCTCCCATTCAGTCGGTCATCGACTAAACGTCTCCGGTACCGACTGAAAGGGAACAAATGTCACTTGTAAGGGCTTATAGGTAAGGGTAGGAACGTATATTGTTTATTTTCTATTTAAGTTCTAGGTGGAGCTGTCAACTATCCTGATGGAGGACACCTAAGCCCGGAGTCTCTTCATAGGATAAATCCTCCCACTCTCTCGCTTGACCATGCCCTGTTTGGAGCACTAAGTGACTTTTAATTATTTATTATGGTGCACCTTGAATAAACACCCTGCACGGACTCAAACTGTGTCAGTGTCTCTCTGGCCACCCGTGTCAGTATCTTCAAAAGAAGTCGTTTGCATGCTTCTCACTATGCCCTGAAGGGACTCCACGCCATTTATGGCTATGCCACCTTGCGGTCAAAATTTTTTAATCATGTTTCGAAAAATATTAGTACCTTTTCCTTTCTTTAGCCTATGGGTGAATGGTCTTGGCCCTTCCTCTAGACCAAGCATAAATTGCATAATTCAACTGTATTTCCTGTCAGCCATTTTGAATGGAATTGTGAAACTCCATTTGAATTTCCGTTTTGGTTGGATTGTGCCAAGTTGAATATTAAGCTGTATCTTGGCAACAATTTGACCCAAAACCCCAGTTTATAATATCTCCAGTTATAATTCATTCTGTACACAATCACAATGATATGTCTTTGTTTACCAGACACTGCTCCTGCTGGTGCTTTTACTGGTGCTTAACCTCTTAAGCCCGAGAGTCCCCGGTAACGGGGACTTGCCCCCTTGTGCGTTACATTTTCACTCATAGCTCACGAACCCTGAGAATAACCCACACATATTAAATACTGTTGTGTTCAGCGGAAACTCCTCTAAAAACGTATCTAATTCAATTTCATATCCGTTAACCACAGCTCGAACGCCATGCAAATAAACAACAACATGTCCGGAGTATAATTCATGACCACGTTTTTGTTTATGTGCGATATGTATCCACAATATAAACGGAAACACCAAAACCATTACATTAAATGAAAGCTAACAACCAGCTGAATCCAGCGATATGCAACTCATTAACATTGAATGAAGTATTTCAGAGCAGGGAGCGAAAGTTCCACGAAAAAACGCCAGCGAAAACCAAGCAAGCATGTAAATCTTGTCTTACCTTTGCCGTTTTTTCAACAAAAAGTTATTTCCATAGCGATAAAAGTCCGTTTGTTGTTATGTCCGGTCGATAGCTTCGCGCAAACGCCATTTTTGATTATTTCTGTAGCTTTGTGGCGTCATTACGTCACCAAATATGGAATGATTCCCCGTGCGTAAGAGGTGGTCTCTCCACGCTGCGCGTCGTGTGATTCGTCGGCGATCCCGTCAGTCTCAAATGGTTGAGCTGATTGGTTTCCATAGAATCAGAGCTTTCCAGCGATGTATAGAGCTCCCGGATTGGACAGATGGTCGGGGGGTAGGGACAAGCAGAAGCTCGACGTCGAAAGCGTTTGTGAATGAAAGGTTCCCAAAAGCGCAGCAAGATGGCGTAAATGAGCTTCTACCCCCCTTTTACAGCGTTTCTTTAGGAGTTTTTTTTGCTGAAATCATGTCCCATAAGCAAGAAAACAAGACTCTGAACGAAGCTGAAGCTTTGGACAAGATTTTTTCCATATTTCAATTATTGTGCCAAACTGTGCCAACTGTGCCAACATGGATTACGCCTGAACTTTGTTCAATCAAAACCCTTACAGAATATTAGTTTCTTGTAGTATGAACACCAAACTTGCTACAGATGTTCTTGACATGTAGTGGTTACAATTGATTGTGTTTATTTGCTTCGTTATAAGTAAAATAAGGAGATATTGGAGGAAACATGTGTTTTTTTTTTTTAGGCAGAGTTAATTTTTTGGCCATTCCAACATCAATTACTCTTACCCTGTGTTCTTGACTGTCAAATTAACTCATCCACACCACTCCCCAAGAACCTATCTTCATTTTGATACCAAGATTTGCAGTTTAGGCCTTGTAAAAGCTGAGAAATGCCTTAAAAAGTAAAAGTATAGGATTTTCGGAAAATAGGCCTCAGGGCTTAAGAGGTTAAGCAGTCATATTTTAATGTGATTCTTTATGGTTTTCAAACAATTCCCAGCAACCACTTCCTCAACTCCACTTAAATTTGGTGAAATTGAGCCATTTTGACCATTGCTTCTTTAAATGTTGAATGAAAGTTCACACATGTCTAGGCTGTGATGTACTTGTCTGTCGATGCTGAGAGGAAAACAGCAATATACTTTTAAAACGTTAAATACAATTGATATCCATGAGCCAGTTTACAACTAAAATGATTTTAAACTAAATTCTCAGTCAGATATTAAATAAGGATCCTTAATTTTCAACAATTTTAGAAGCAAATGGACATTTCCTGAATTAGTAGATGATTGAAACATACACTCACTCAGTTGAGGCTGGATCAGACAGTAGGGACAGATTCAAGTTTAATTCAACAAAATCTCTCATCTCAGCAAAACAGATATAAAACAAAGCTCTCGTTTTGGGAGTAAATGAGCTCATTTATGTTGTTCTTCAATTACAGAACATTGCACAGTGTTGAAGCTTTGGCTATCACAAGCAAAGTCTATCACAAGAGCACAGCTCTGTTTAGTGCACCCCTTTGGCCAACAGCAATACTGTTTATGAAATACATTTTATTGTATATCTTTTCCTCCAGCTACAGGAGCTAGCAGAAACTCTGTAGAGAAATCAACTACACAGCCTTCACCTCTCCCAAATGTTCACATGCTATTGTCTAAACAATAACAACCTAACAATCTACCATTTGGGCTTAGTGCACCATGGGCATTAAGTATGGCAGTAAATGGAAAAATAAAAAATAGAAACAGGTGTCATCTAGAATAGCTTATAATAACCCAATAATGAAATATTAGTTACATAAGTAAATGTAGAAATCATGAGCTGATAAGAAACTCCATTAGTAGTGGGTGAGCTCTACTCACATTAGTCCCCTGTGAGCAGGCAGTTTGTTAGCAGTGTTGGTAACAGGGTCATGCTCTGAAAATGGCCATCGATTGGCTGAGCTCTACGGACACGCTGCACAGAGTGTCAAACACACATTCACAAATAGACATAAAACACACACACACGCACGCACACACACACACGCACACACACACACACACGCACACACACACACACACACACACACACACACACATGAACTCAAGCAACAGAGATAAAAAAAAAATTTTGGCTAGTCTTTAGATTTGAGCTTGTACAAATTATCATCAGAGTGTATTGGTATCAGTGTTCTCCCCAGTGCACTAATAGGAGTGTGCATGTGTGCCTCTGTAGCCATTGTTGGAGAAACTGTTGGAAAATGTTGATTTCCAAAATATATTCTACTCCGTATAGTTCAGACAGAGTCAAGTTACTGCGCAGTTTGCTAGACTGCAAGCAGCTAATGAAATATGTAACAAAGTTGAAATATACATGATCAAATACATAATTGATTTACTGAGGTTATAGAACAGCCATACAGATTGGAAAATAAAGAGTAAAGGTCATTTTACAGCACTTCAGCAAAATAAGACGACTGCAGTTTGTGACATTTGACTAAACAAGAAGGAAGCAAGATCAATATCTGATTATCTAATCACCCAGCTGGGCTTAAACATGCTAATTATCTGCATATGTTAGCTGCTTTTCTACTGACTCCGTTATTGCAAATTTACAAAACCGAGTTCCTGTTGTAATCGTACCCAGTCCTGCACTCAAGGCAGGGACCTCCTCTTGTGACAGCGTACATCGGCAAATTTGAAGTACAACCTCCCTGTGCGAGAAAAGAGATCGTCTGCAGCTTCTCAGATTTCAGGCTGACATTCTTTTCCATGCTCTGATAAGCAGTTCATTTCTAATATTTCTAGCACCTTGCTATACAGAGCAACAACATAAAAATTTGCGGCCACCTCTATACTTTCTTTGATTGGAGCTGCATGTTTTGAACTTTTTGCAGCACCATGCCACTACTCCACCATACCACTTTGGAGAGACTCTGCGGTGTTCACTCCATGTATATCCATTGAAATTGTCAGGGACCAGGTTAGAACCTGGGTCTCCTGTGTCAAAGTCTGAACGCTTAAAAAATCCAGAGTAGGAAAAAAATGCAGAGATAAAATTAGGGCTTAGATTAACGCAACACATAGGGAGAAATGAGGACATCTACATGAAAAAACTAAAGTTATAAAGTGACAGGTCCTGACAGGACCCCCTCCTCTAGGAATGGCTCCTGACGTTCTTGTTGGGAGACCTTGACTTAAAAAAGTCTCGAATTGGATTAGGGTCCAAAATGTCTTTGGCTGGAACCCAGGAGCGCTCCTCTGGACCATAGCCTTCCCAGTCCACGAGATCTACGCACTTGACGGACATCCAGTATTCGTCAGACTGTAAGCATGCTGGCCCCTAAGTAGCGAGGAGGAGGAGGAGTTTTGTCTGTCACTGAAAAGGGAGAAGAAAAAACAGGTTTTAACAGAGACACATGGAAAGTGGGATTTATCTTTAAGGATTTGGGTAAGTATAAACGGTAGGTAACAGGGTTGACTTTCCTAGCAATCTGGAAGGGGCCAATGTACTTCTGGGAGAGTTTCCTTGACTCCAACCGAAGGGGAATGTGTTTTGTGGAGAGCCAGACTCTTTGCCCAGGGCGCAGAATGGGAGCAGGTCTGCGTCTGCGGTTGGCTTGATGTTGGTACAGTTGAGAGCCTTTGAGAAGCTTGAGGCGGACCTTTTTCTAGGTCTGACGGCAACGTTTAACGAACTGACAGGCAGAGGGGACTGCCAATTCTACCTCCTGCTCAGGGAACAGTGGCAGAGAATATCCGAACTGGCACTCAAATGGAGACATGCCCGTTGCTGTAGAACACAGTGTGTTGTGAGCATATTCTGCCCACATGATAAAGCGAGACCAGGAAGTAGGGTTGTTTGCTGCCATGCACCTTAGGGTAGTCTCCAGGTCCTGATTGAGCCCCTTCGTTTGGCCATTAGATTCAGGGTGGAACCCTGAAGACAGACTCACATTGGCACCCAAGGATTTACAGAAGGCTCTCCAAAATCGGGAAGAGAATTGGGGTCCTCGATCAAAGACAATGTCTTGTGGAACACTAAAGACCCGGAATAATAAGTTCATTATGAATTTAGCAGTTTCTTTAGCAGAGGGTAGTTTGGGTAGAGGAATGAATCGTGCTGCCTTGGAAAATCGGTCTACAATGACTAGGATAGTATTGTTCCCCTGAGATAAGGGGAGTCCAGTGATGAAGTCCAATGAGATGTGGGACCATGGCCTGTGAGGTATGGGAAGTGGGTTTAGGTGTCCCTGGGGTGAGCTGTCAGGGACCTTATTCTGGTTACAGGTGTGGCAAGCTTTAACGAAAGTAGCAACATCAGTTTTGATAGTTGGACACCAAAATTGTCTCCAGAGGAACTCGAGAGTGCGAGAAGACCCAGGGTGACAGGTAAGTTGTGAGGAGTGCCCCCACTGAAGTACATTAGCTTGGACGGTTTTAGGGACAAATAGACGATTATTAGGTCCTCCTCCAGAATCAGGTTATTGGGATTGGGCTTTCCTCACCATGCTCTATGTTCCACTGGATAGGGGGAATTATCTTACCCCTGGGAATAATAGGGGTAATGTCATCTTCTTGAGATTTAACATAAACTGTGGACAGAGCGTCTGGTTTCAGATTTTTGGTTCCTGGTCGGTAGGCAAGAGTGAAATGGAATCAGTTGAAGAATAGAGACCAGCGTGCCAGGCTGGGGTTGAGTCGCTTTGCCTGTTGGATGTACTCAAGATTCTTGTAGTCCGTGAGCACTTCAAAAGGGTGTTTGGCACACTCTAGCCAGTGTCTCCATTCTTCCAGGGCTAATTTAACAGCTAGTATTTCTATGTCACCTATGTGATAGTTCCTCTCAGTAAGCATGAGGCGGTGGGAGAGGAATGCACACAGATGTAGCTTGTTGTCATCTCCTCTCTTGGATAATACTGCCCCGACACCTACGTCCGATGCATCCACTTCTACTGTGAAGGGTCTGTCTGGGTTGGGATAGGTGCAGAGTTGAAGCGACTCTTGAGGTTGTTGAAGGCCAGTTCGGCCTCTGGGCCCCATAGACAACCTGCCGGGCAGCAGATAATGGGGCTGCCACGGTACTAAAGTTCAAGTTTCCTGTAGAAATTGGCAAAACCAAGAAAACGCTGCTGTACCTCCTTTAAAGATGAAGGGGAAGGCCAATCTTTAACTGCCTGGATCTTTTGTGGATCTGTCCAGGTTTGATGACAAACCCCAGCAACTTAACCTCTTAAGCCCTAAGACCTATTTTCCGAAAATCCTATACCTTCACTTTATAAGGCATTTCTCAGCTTTTACAAGGTCTAAACTGCAAAAATGGGTTCTTGAGGGGTGGTGTGGATGAGTTAATTTGACAGTTAAGAACACTGGGTAAGAGTAAATGATGTTGAACTGGCCAAAAAATGAACTCAGCCAAAAAAAACTACGTTTCCTCTAATATCTCCTTATTTTACTTGTAAACAAGCAAATAAACACAATCAATTGTAACCACTACATGTGAAGGACATCTGTAGCAAGTTTGGTGTCCATACTACAAGAAACTAATATTCTGCACAGGTTTTGATTGAACAAAGTTCAGGCGTAGTCCATTTTGGCATAGTTTGGCACAATTATTGAAATATGGAAAAAATCTTGTCCAAAGCTTCCGCTACGTTCATGGTCTTCTTTTTTTTTGCTTACGGGACATGATTTTAGCTAAAAAACTCCTAAAGAAACGCTGTAAAAGGGGGGTGGAAGCCCCTTTACGCTGTCTTTCCGCGCTTTGCTTAACGTCCCATTCATAGTGGTTCCAACGTTGGAACTTCCGCAGGTGTCAACCCCGCGTGTGTCTGTCCAATCCAGGAGCTCTATACCTCGTTGAAAGACTTTGAATCTGTAGAATCCAATGATATCCACCATTTTGAGACTGACAGGATCCCCGACGAATCACAGGACACGGAGCGTGGAGAGGACTGCTTTTACGGAGGGGGAGTGTTTCCATATTTGGTGATGTTATTACAAGCACAGAGCTACAGTAAAGAGCCAAAATGGAGTTTCCGTGAAGCTATCGACCGGATATAACAACAAACGGACTTTTATTGCTATGGAAATAACTTTTGTTGAAAAACGGCAAAGGTAAGACAAGATTTACATGCTTGCATCGTTTTTGCTGGCATTTTTTTGGGGGAACTTTCGCTCCCTGCTCTGAAATACTTTGTGCAATGTAAATGAGTTGCATATCGCTGGATTCTGCTAGTTGTTAGCTTTCATTTGATGCCATGGTTTTGGTGTTTCCGTTTATATTGTGGATACATATCACACATAAACAAAAACTTGGTCATGAATTATACTCCGGACATGTTGTTGTTTATTTGCATGGCGTTCGAGCTGTGGTTAACGGATATGAAATTGAATTAGATATGTTTTTAGAGGAGTTTCTGCTGAACACAACGGTATGTAATATGTGTGGGTTACTCTCAGGGTTAGTGAGCTATGAGCGAAAATGTAATGCAAAAGGGGGCAAGTCCCCGGTACCGGGGACTCTCTGGCTTAAGAAATTAACCCCTTAACACCCACCGTCCTGCCCACGCCTCGGAAATGACACGTACAGAAAGATCGCATAATTGCACTCACTATTTTTAAGCAAAATTTGACAAACTATACATCATTTGAAAGCTGAATTTCTCATGTTTCAGGCGTTATAAAGCATTATAGGCAAGGTAGGTTTCAATTCACTAGAGCCTCCTAAACACATTGAGACTACCTTTGCAGGTCAGTGACCAGAATTGGCCAATCAGCAAGCCAGTAAACAAGACTTGGTCAGCCTTTGAAAGCGAAGGCCAATGTGGGTCTTTTTTTTCACACGTGTGAACAGCCAACTAATCACGGTTAAACTCCAAGCAGATTGATGGGTCATTTAGCCAATGAGATGACCTTTCCACTGATGTATTGATTGTCACAATTCTCTTTAGCAAACATACAGTAATTTCGATGCGTAAATGGAGGAAGTGTCTCTAGAGCCTGAGCGTAACGCGTGAAGACGCACGAGAGCGCACAGAGTGCATCATACAGACGCTGTTTATTGACGCTATTTGTACATAATTTTGATGCAATGGCCTCAAAGAAGACTTTTTCTCGGATCGAGGACATTCTTGAAGAAATTCAGCGTCCATCCAGCGATGATGAACGAGACAAACTTCTGCAGAGTTCAGAAGAAAGTGATATCGCTCTTTCCCGGAGTCAATGCTGACGTTTCGAAGAAGGACTGGACCCTGAAGCTGATCGGTAAGATATGAAATGTTTATTTATGTCGGCTTTGGTGATAAAGTAAAGTTAGGTTATGTTATAATTACACCACAATTAACAGTAATGGACAATAATAATAATAATAATAATAATAAGCTGACAACAATCCCATTCAAAAGTTTGTTTCTAGTTGAATAACACTGTATAAACTCCACTTCAGATACTAAGTCAAGTTTCTATATTTTTACATAACTGCATACCTATAATTTCATGTTGTTGTTGTTATATAAGTATGTTTTTAAATGGACAGTTTTGTTTTATACTACTTTTTTCTGTTTTATAGTGAGTCTTCATCTTCGTGTGAATACACTGATGGGAACCTGAATCTGAATAACAAAAGATGCCAAACACTGCAGATTCACACCTCCAACCCCCACATTCACCTCTCCAGATGGGCCATAAAGACAATGACCCAGAGTGGCACACAGAAAATGGCCTGTAACATTGACCATTCAATATGGGTCTGCACAACTATTGTTTTATATTGTTCTATATATTTATGTATTCACTTTTTTTTGCATTTTCTTTAAAAAAAATAAACATTTTTGGAGTAGTTTATGTAGTGGTATTGATTTGTATTAAAAAAGGGGTAATTTACATCAATTTGTTCATTTGGTTACCAAGTGCCACTTTGGT
>SRMA01026071.1:262524-279306 GCA_007224835.1 Danionella cerebrum | reverse complement strand
CACTACTGTGACAAGGTACATTCTTTATCGGTGCGATGTAAAGGTGGGGTTACAGGGTCGCCTGAGGCTATGCAAGGCTCTGTAATTAAAAGTTGCCACCATGTGCCTGCGTGTGTGGTTTGAAAGGGCTTTCAAGGCTTTTTAATTAGCCTAGGCCAGATAAAAGCCAAAATACCTGCTCCCCGTGACATTCCCTCTCTCTCTCTCTCTCTCTCTCTCTCTTTCACTTTCTCTGTGTCTTTTGCGATCTCTCTCACCCTCTCTCTCTCTTTTCTCTTTGAATGTGTCAGTGTAATTACACTTCCTGTGATCTCTCTGACAGCTGTTTAATGTCAGCGAATCAAGAGGGGAAAGGTCATCCTCTTTTTAAGTGTGTGCATGTGTGTTTGTGTGGCTTCAAATGCATTTTTCTCATTAAAGACAGAAATCTATTTCAATTTCCTGATGGCTTTTTAATTGAATATTTGAGGAAGGTGTTGTGTTGGAGAAACTGATAAGGAAAAGGTGTACTTGTTCTGTTCTCTAATTATCCTGCAGACACTTGACACAGAGAGCATCTCACTGACTGATCACAATTAGTCGTACAAACTCACATCATATTGCCATTTTCATGGATGTTTTTAACTAGAGTCTATTTCCATTATCTCTAACCATTTGCTGGTATCTTTCCATATAAAACACTGACAATAAAATCAAAATTCTGCTCTTTATGGAATGATGTGCCCGAATAGTACTTTCAGAAAGTAAATAAAGGAAAATGTAAAACTTTTTAATGCTGTGGAATGCCCCAAATGTGCACAAATGTCCCATATTTGCTTACACTATTTTCAATTAGTGTTCTTCTATACATATTTAAATAGAATATTATGTGTGAATCATAAAAAATTGCTGCAAATCTCTGTAATTTTGTTGCAATAGAAATCACAGTTTTTTTATTGCTGAACATAAATCTACATAATTCTATGCACCATGCCCTGGATATACTAAGACTCTTATAAACTTTGACTCGAAACACAAGCCTTTGTGAGGCAATGTCGAATACTGATGCAATGTCGAATACTGATCTGACAGAAAGGGTTGGGTGAAATGTGTGAAAATGAATCATGTGATGCTACAGATTGAAGCACTGATAACTCAAAATAAGTAAAATGACTATTGCTATAATATAGATTAGACACAAGATATATTGTGATTTATATATTTTTCAAATAATGCTCCCTGATAGGTGGGCTCATATTGTGTTGTATAACGCACCGTTTCTTTACTTTAACATTTTTTCTCTACTGATGATTTATTAAGTACAAAAACCATTAACATTTCAATAATAAATGAAGTCTTTTTTTACATAAGTGAATTTATGTTTAGGTTTTTGGTCTTTGAATGAGCACAAACTACAATGTACTTCTTATACTGAAGCTATTATTATTATTATTATTATTATTATTATTATTATTATTATTATTATTATTATTATTAAGTTACAATGGCAGATTATATGCAAATAGTATTTTGCAATTGATGCAACTGTAATGCAAATTTCATATGTTATTTATCTAAAGATTATGTCCAATATGTGAAGATTTTGATCAATTATCATATTTTTCAAATGTGGAATGACAAGATTGAAACTCATTTAATGAAACCCAATTGAAAAGGAAACACATCACGTCTTTATTCCCCGAAGCCATTGCTCACTGCACCTTTGATGTCTTTTTTTTCACAAAGAAAAATCCCACAATAATGTCACTTTGTCTTCCCAGCTCACTGTGGGATTTTGTCCAAGATTTGACCTTCTGACGCATCTTTGAAAATCTAAAGAGTCTTTGTTCGCTAGTAAGAAATATTAAACAACAGTTGATTGACGGCTGTTCTGATTGGATTTGTCTGAAGTTCTGGCATTATTCTGAAAATCTGACACTTTTTCTTCTAGTGTGACTTGATCCTTGGCAATAAGCTGCTAATAAACCACAGGAGCAATGCTAGACGTTGACAAAAAAATTCATAGTAATGATTAATCACTTTGACATTAGACACAATTTTTCAAAGGAAACACCACTGAAAGTAGCCTGAATTGTTTGCAGCAATAGAACAGGGCTGTCCCATTTATGGACTTTAATGGAAAAAATTAAAAAGAAAAGAGTGGGCGTTCTTATCCGCTTCAACAAAACGTGTGTGTGTAGTCTCATGTTTCTGTCGCTTGACCTGCTGCACTCTTATTTCTCACTTTCCCTTTTGTCGGACCATTCAAACCTAAACCTCAGAATCATCGCTGCATCCTTACCTTTCATTTCAGTCCGTGTCTTGTCCTGGCAGTGCATGGAACTGTCAGTTATTGTGGATAGTACCCCAGCTGTAAGTTATTATCTCTATCCATTCCTGGAAAGAGTGGTTGTCAAGAACTGGGAGGCTCTCCACAATCCTGCTAGCTTCCATTTGCTACCTAGGTAACCAGTGCACGGCTACCTCTGAACATTTACTTCTGAAGATTGCTTGCTGTTGCTTGCTTGCTGTTACTGAATACTGTCATTGAGTAATCCAGCCTCCAGACTGCTTGCTAATTGTGACTGAAACCCATCCTTGAGTTTACATTCAGGCCTTTGGGCATCTGAGTATCTTGCATTTAGGTCATCCTCTGTGCCCACACTGTTCCACACTTAACAGATGATTGAGACAAACCAAGCAACAAGACACAATATACTGCAACAACAAGGTCTCTCCAAGACAAAGATTTTAAAGCAAGGTTTCAAGATGTTTTGGTCAAATTCTTTTGAAGAAGCACAAAGGAATGGAAAACGCTGCCGATCATAGATGCAGTGGTTGGAGAGCAGGCGCCAACAGGTGGCAAAAATGTAGTGTTTACAGGACACAATGAAGCATGGTGGAAGACCCTTGAATGTTTGTGGCAATAAGATTGGACCCACATTGAATCTGCAGCAGGAAAATGACCACAAACAGCCTCTCATTTTGAACTACATTCAGCCTAAAGAAGAAGAATTGGAAGTGATTTAGAAAGAGTCTGAGCTCAACAATGAGAGAGAAAACACAGAATATAGTTCTCCAAAATGCATGGAACAGCTATCTACCCAACTGTGTGCAGTGAGAAGAATTGCTGCTGTTTTGAAGGCTGACCACAACAGGACATATTCATTCAGTCATCTTCTGACCCACTTGTTGCCTTTTGGGGTCATGGGAGTCTGCTATTGACAGATGTCCAGCTCAGATTTAGATTATTCCATTAACCGCATGTTTTTGGGATTGTAAAGGAAACTGGAGTACCCAGAGTAAACCCACACAAGCACAGAGAAAACATGGAAACTTCAACAAGCAAAGTCACTGATGTGCTCTGCCTAGTCGCACACTGAGGTATAGGAGATCGAGGACGCCATGGCTTCGGCTTCTGGCGATCCTACGAATCGGATGGGAACAATATCAGCCGATCATCCATCCAGTCACAGTTCAGTAAAGTTATCTACAGATTCACGGATTCGGTTTTCTCTTCTCAATAGCTCGAGACCAGAATGTTCTTAGTAAACAAATAATACCTATTTTTAATCTGTGTTATGTAGCGGACAAACTACAAAGCGTTTTTTTATCAAAACAAGTTTCCCTCGGCATTCGCAGAAACACATGAACGTCTATGAGCAACCCGCTGACATGGATTTGCTTAGGGACCGTCTGCAAATTACCAGATCCAAAATATTTACCCAGATTATGATTATTAACTTCATTATAAATTGCTCTATTACAACCAAAATCAAGCAACATGCCACTCCTCACCTGCATATTGTACTGCACGACTCAGTTTCAATACAAAAATGTAAAAAAATGATTAGAGCATCATTTTTATTCTTGATTATTTGGATCAAAGTTCAATTGCTCCTATAAAATCACTCTATTACCATCAATTCAGGTCACACACAACTGTTTTAATGCTTAACCGACTACAACGATCATTTTGTCAAAATTGAGACAAAAGCTAAAGCTAAGCTAATCAGCATATCACGTCCGGTTTTTAGCCCATGCTTAAGTTTATGGTCACCAAAATGAGTGACGGAGCTGGACCAAGTAAATCATTAAGTCCTACATGAAAATCATTAAGTCCAAATACTGGTCCACAATGACTGATGAACATTTGGAAGTGTGCTTGAGGCTGGCTGTCAGCAGCTACTGCATCCCTGGCTGATTCAATTCAGTGCAAGTCTTCAAATTAAACTCAGGTTATTACAAAAAAATGTAAATAATGAATTATTATGTGTGTTTTGTCAATTCTCAATAAAGTTGAAAATAATTGTTTGTTGATTGATGTTTTACATTTTTGTAGCGGGCAGATCACTTTGACTCTGTCATTTTAAAAGTAGCTCGCAAGCTGAAAAAGTGTGAGCACCCCTGCTGTAGACAATCTGCTTTCCCTTACAGCATCGGAAGGGGCGCTGTCTTCTGTATCTTCCAATTCAGATCTGCCTCCATCCGGGGTTGCAGCTGTTCTGGAGGCCGAAACCTCCTGGGTGCCCTCGAAAGCCACGTTGGCGAGTGGATTAGAGGTTCCTATGCCCTCCAATTCAGTTTTTTCGGGGCTGGATGATTGGTTACTGGGCAGACACCATTATTGCGCACCCCCTAGTATGCCAGTACCATTCTTTTCTGAGGTGCATGAGGAGCTGACAAAAATCGATTAAGTGCTGAAGTAAGGCCTGGAGGCTTGAATAAAAACCTCAATGACTTTCCTTGTGAAGCAGCAACAGACATGAAGCATGCACTGATAAACTAGCAGCTAGGTGCTAGAAGAGTCATGGCAAGCCTCCCAGTTCTTGACAACCACCATCTGCAAAAAGGGACAGGGACAACTTAGAGCGGGGGGAAAAAACAAAGTTCCTTGCATTCCAGACAAGACTTGAATTGAAATGTAAGGATTGATCAGGTAAGGATGCAGCGATATCTCTGAGAGGTTTTGGTTAGCAAAATCTGAACACAATACATGGCATGTGCAGCTGAATCAGATGAGGAATGGTACACACAATGAGTAGGGGGAACACACAACAAAAGATAAGGACCTAACAACACCAGAGCTTCCATGATTATTCAATCTTTCTAGAATCGAGAAAAGTCACACTTCATTCTTAAATGTATCTTTTGTTTTCAATGAATCATGAGGAGGAATGCAATCAGTCAGAGATCAAATAGTCTTTCATGTTTAATTCCAGGTATTCCATTGGATTTAGAAAATTTGTTCAATGATGCATCTGGCTAATTTCCTGGTTTGATTCCACTCCTCTAATCTTGCCTGACCCGATAAGAGAAGCCCAGATGAGACCAGGCTTAAGCACTATATTTGACTCCTGAGACGGGCATGCTCATTGTGGAAATGACGGTATTGTTTGAAAGGCACTGGTAAAATCCCCTAAGTGCATACATATGTCATCAACATGTAACACACACATAAATCTCTAAAAGTAACTAGCTTTATTTTATCATAAAGCTAAGGCTAATTATCTATTTAAACTAGGGAAAGAAGAAAAACAGCAAAAACAAGTGGATAATAGGTATGATTCATTCATGCTTCAGATGAGCATGTTGTATCAAAACACAGGAATAGTGTTCCCAGTTGTCCCCTAGAGATACAATTTGAGAGATTCATTACAATCACTAGCTCCCAAAAAGAGCTAAACTGACAGTTTGCCCATATTTGTATTCTTTCATTTCAACCGCTAAACTTCTGAAACCACAAACATAAATCTCACCAACCATTTATGTACTTAGAGCTTTAGATCCCCACCATGAAAAATATTTGAGAATGTGGCTTTGTTTTGGGGTTCTATCAATAAGCTTACTAGAGCAACCTTTTAAAACAGAGATCAGAGTCCAGTTGGGAAAGCTGGTGTAAATGCTGTGTTCTTTCTAGTGTGCATTTCCTCATTCTTACCCCAGAGGGCAGTGAACAACCTGCCAGGAGTCAAATAAGCTTTTCAATGGGCACCATGTCAGAGAGTTTGTGAGCATGTTTCAGAGCGGGAGATAAAGACAGAGGCTATTTCACTGCCTGCTTCCACCATCTGTTTAATTAAATGCTTGATTTCTCTGGAGTATCGTTTACACTGTGAAACCATCATACACTCATAACACAGAGTTACACCCTTTACATATTTATGACCCTGTTTTTGCTGTTTACAGACTGATGTATTGTTTACATGCTGTAGATGCTGTGGATGTGGCTGCACGAGTGCCAGACAGATCCCGCTGTATCAAGAGGCTAATTAAAGCTGTTGTCCTGACCGGTTCAAGGAAGGCGAAGGTGAATGAAAGGTCATTCACAGCGGTGAATTTTCACTGAATCAATACTAAGACCTTTCCAGACTTGGCTCTTCAGAATGGAGGTGAACTTATCTACAGGCTAATATAATTCAGACAGCTGAGGTCATATCAAATCCCCTTAAAAGGTTAGATAGTCCCAATATTGCACTTTGATTTAATTCATCTTTTTATTCTTTGTGTCTTCTGAATAGGTATTTGTTTATTATGATTTTATACATAGATTATACTTTTATCAAACAATTTAGTGTACCATACCACGCCAAATAAAAGTATTTTAGATCCTAAAAACTGTACAGCAATAATGTCTTAAAACATTTGGCTGAAATACATGGCTATGTAGGTGTGTCCCGAATTCATAGAAGTATGTTTTAGCCCTTCCTCTAGCCATATGTTTTTGTGAATACACACACCCTAAAGGATAATGACGAAGTGCAATGTTTTTTTTTTTTTGACTGCTTCAATGTTAAACAGCAGTAGTAGCTATCAGCTTCCACAGGTAATGGTGAACTGCTGATTATAATAGTTTGGGGTAGTTTTGCAGCACTCTGGAATAAAGGCGAGTATCACAAGTTATCCAGAGTAGAAGGTCCTTCCAGGTGAGTTTCTTCCACCAGACAAAAAGAGTCCAGGAAGTAACACAGGGAAACATCAACGACGGACACTGCAATCTGGGACATTTGGTCTTGAATACCGGCTGTGCTGGAGCTGATAGGATGATGAGGTGAGTCAATCATACAATCATTATGCAGCCTCATGGGTACTGACACGATCAGTCATCAATGTTTAGGGATGGGGTAAGTGGGAGAAATGGAACTCAGTCCCAAACATTTTAATCACAATCGTTGACACTTTTATATGAAACAAAAGGGACACATGACTACAAATAGGTGGTGTCAGTACAACTCAGCTTTATTTTACAATATTATTGCAAGCTTACAACTACACCGCTTGAGGAGACCAGCAGGACTAAGGTAGACCAGACTGCATAGTTCCAGTAAAGGTAATTTTGATTTTGCCACCGGTGTACAAAGAAAACCAAAAGCCAAACAAAAATATTTACAAATATAACTACAAACAGTAATACAGCGTCAAATGCACACATCTTCAAGAGCTTTAGCCACATTAACACGTTTATAAACTTATATGGTACATTTTTCCTGACCACTAGTAGACACTGTGCTGAAATTAGGTAGGCAAACTCAAATCATAGTTATAATAACATATGTTAAAGCTTGCAAAAGCCATTTTCCTAAATTTAATCATATTGTAACCACAAGGTGGCCTTACCACAAATCTTGTTGTACATTCAGAACTTGTTGGCAAACATGCAGATTTAAGGATTGAAGAAACGTAATTTGATTTTTCTCTGGTTTTCCATTTTTTTCATCTGCTTATACTGTTGTTTCTGTGAGCTGTTGCACGGATTAGGCGTTTTTCATCTAAACTTCGAGATACAAAATGCTCGAGATACGAATGCCACTCTGGAACAGATTAATATCATATCTTGTGTTGCAAAACAACAAAAAGAATTCCTTAACATGGAAGGGTCCATGCTATTTCAACAGGTAGCAGCACAATCAAAGATGGATGGAGTTAAGTGGAGCAGGTTCACCAGGTACAAAGCAGCAGAATCTAGTGGAACAGAGGTTTCTGAGAAGGAGAAGAAACAGTGACTCAATTTGAAGAAAATGTACATCTTTAGGATGCCAGTATTATTATAAAGTAGATAAGAGAATTTAAACAAGTTATATAGTGAACTGTTTTTTTTTTATTTTAATGCCGCTGTTTTGATGCTGACGCATCCACATTTTTCAGAAGTGTGACCGCTCCATAACTTTACGACATAGCCTTATGTTCAAATAAAATAATATTTCTGCTCGTTCTTTGGTTAATTTTTTAGAATGTTTTCCCATACTCACTCTTTCCAATTTAACATGAGATGTAAAAAATTGTGCTCCACGATAAAGAACCACAATTTCTCATTATCCAGGAGAGAGTCAATGCTAGAATGTGGGACAGTCTAAATGAAGAATTAAGGGATGGAATGTAAGATGTGCGCGGCAGAGTGGCATCAAATTGATGGTTAAATATGGCTTAAAGCACTTTGTGGTCGGGAGCATGTGTATACTTTATTTCATGTGTCAGTTGGTGCCTCAGCAGAGGAAATCGCAGCAGGTCTGTACCCATCTCTAGGGTTTATCGATAAAGCTGCTTGCTCATTAAACTGAGAGTGAAAGTCATCCTCAGCAGCCGCCGTCGGCAGTCACGAGAAGCCACCCGGGGAATTCTGCTTCTAAATTAAAGAAAATCACTTCTTCCGCTGCCATCTCCCCTGTATCTGTGATGGCAGACTGATAACTTCATATCTCAGAGGGTTGACTACAACAACTGAATGGAAATTTTAAAGGCTGTCAAACTGTTTGTGGGCTCAAACACAATCTTTAGTTAAGATTAATTTGGAGCTGAAGAAAAACTGTAAAACCTATACAATATTAAATCTGAAATAAATACATTAATTTATTGTACTTTTTGTACACTTTGCTCTGAAGTGAGCAAAATATAAAAGGATAATTACATTTATGTTTAGTGTTTTTTTTTTTTTGTGCTGGAGATAGGCACCGGCAGACCCCTGTGACCCCGAAAGGGAAGAAGCGGGTATGAAAATGAATGAATGAATAAATAACCCTAGTTATCTTGAGTGTAATCTAAAAAGAGATAATATTTTATGTAGTTACTTTTAAATATTTAGAGGAAACGCTATACAATCTTACCGCAGTAAGCCAGAATATAATCTGAACTGTTTGTGTTGTGCTGTGAGAAACGCTTTGACGGGTTTTCAGCTAAGTAAAGTCTTGACATATGCTTACGTTTCCAGGGAGCCGCTGGGAGAAACAAGTAAATGAATAATTTTTTTTCGGTAAACAAGTTGTGAGCGAGTTCAGTGGTGACCCAGATGTAAACTCTATAAACAATGGGGCTCATTTATAAAGAAACAAACAGTTTTTTTTGTTCTGGAACTTCCATGTTTGGATTTTTGATTCATCTTACTCTTAGAAAATCACTAAAAGGCTCAATATGTCATGACCCCTTTAAGAGATTCGTGGCACTGACTTGCAACCCAGCGGGTACCTCAACATCAATTTGACATAAACTATTTTATTCCCATTCAGTTTTAGAGGAAGGCCAAAGACGAGATATTTAAATGTGCTGACATGAAGTTAGTTGGTGCAAGAGTAGAGGATACTGAGGACAGAGTTAGGTGGAAACAGATAAACTGGGAACAGCAGAAAGTAAAAGTTTATATACTTATATCCTTATATCTTATAAAGTTTATATACTTACACCCTATATATCCTCACTCTCCGTCACCACTCACTGTCCGGGCTCGTTCCTACGAAGGAGACTCTAGTGCAACTCTCTTGTGTTCACTATAACGCCTTAGCAATGCTAACCTACCTGATCTCTCTGTTCCAGTCTGTCCAGTCCTCCTCGTGTTCCATCGTGATTTGTGTGTCTTCAGCCTGGTCTTCCTGTTAGTCTTCTCTGGAGTGATCGTTCATCTCTCATTAACCCTGTGGAAGAAACCAGCTCATCTCAGCACTCTCTCCATTCCTGAAACACCCAGTATCATGGAACTTCCATTCTCAGCTGTTGCTGCACGTCACTCCTTATCTGCTGCTCACCTGTTACAAATAAACTATATATTGGCACTACTCACCTCGTCTGTCCCGTCTGCTTCATAACAATGCCAGAGTGTTTTCATGGAGAACCAGAAAATTGTGGTGGCTTTTTAACCCAGTGTGAGATGTTCATTGAGGCTCAAGCATCTCGCTTTCACATAGATCGATCAAAGATTATATTTAAAATGTCCTTGCTAGGAGGCCAATAATAATTTACAAATAAAAGATACTAAATAATCAGAAATTGAGATTAATCCTTAAGCTATTACCAGCTTATAATAATTAAAAATTTTGTAATACATGTATATAGTATAATTAATATATTAAACTTAAATTAACTTATACTGAGAAAGTACAGTTTACAAATAACAACAGTTTTGCGATGGGAACTACATGAATTTAAATATTGACAACAATAAACAAAGAACAATTCTGCACCCTGTCATAGCATTACAGTTTCTGTCTAATATAAATAAACTCGAGCTATGGTTACTATGAGCATTTCAACATGCTCTCGTTCTAGTGATGAAACCACAGTTACTGTCAGGTTTGATATTTACAGTTGCTGGTCTTACAATTAAAATATCCTGAAAAATGTACCCGTTTGTTCAGTTTTGGGGTCACAGGTCTCTAGTACTGTTCAGCCGAGAGGTACACCATCGTAGGGCAACACACACATTTACTCACACACCAGCACCTAAGGGGAATTTAGATTATTAAATTAAGCAGACACTTTTATCCAAAGCAACTTACATTTCAAGCAATGAACACATTCCGTTAATTCTTGCTTTCCCTGCGGTTTGAACCCATGGCCTTTGTGTTGTTAGCGTAATGCTCTAAAGACCCAAACCACCAACCAAAAGGCCACAGTGCTACTCACGGTGCCACCCCGAAAAATGTACTTATTTCAGTAATTCCGGAAATGTAAACATTCAGTTCACAAAAACTGATATATTTCAAGTGTTCATTTCTTTCCATTTTGATGATTATAACATTATATCACACCAGTTTACTTGTGTTTCTGACAACTAAGTAAACATTTTCTTTATCTACATTTCACTATTTTAATCTACAGGTCCTTCTCAACGAATATGTAAATGAAAAATGCTCAGAATTTAAATCTTTGAGCATCTGAGTAACCAGGTCCTTAAAAAATGAGCATATTGTGATAAAGTTTAATATTTTCTGTAATGTACTGATAATCATTACACTTTCATATACTTTAGATTAATTTACACACAACTGAAGTAGTTCAAGCCTTTTATTGTTTTAATAATATTTACATTTACATTTATGTATTTAGCAGACGCTTTTATCCAAAGCGACTTACATTGGGAGTAAACATCAAGCAGTTTGGTACAAAGTGGATGGATCAGTAGACATACACATAGAACACATTCGGGCTAGTACAGATCAAAACAGTGCTTCAGAGTTTTTTTTTTTTTTTTATTTATTTATTTTTTTATTTAAGTTAGTAAGTAAGTGCTTATGTTAAGTTAGTAAATAAGTACGTTAAGTTAGTAAGTGCTCTCGAAAGAGTAGAGTTTTAGCTGCTTTTTGAAGGCGTAGAGAGATTCAGCTTTCCGTAATGGGACGGCAATGGAATTCCACCAGCCAGGAACTGTGAAGGAGAAGGTCCTGGTGAGAGATTTTTTGCAGCTCTGAGATGGGACCATGAGACGCTGGTCATTTTCTGAGCGGAGGCGTCTGGAGGGGACGTAGAGCTGGAGGAGTTTGTGGAGGTATGAAGGAGCGGAGCCTGTGACTGTCCTGTATACCAGCGTCAATGATTTGAACTTGATTCGAGCTTCAATGGGAAGCCAGTGGAGAGAGATGAGGAGAGGGGTGACGTGTGCTCTTCTTGGTTCTTTGAAGATCAGTCGAGCTGCCGAGTTCTGGATCATCTGAAAGGGTCTGACCGCACATGCAGGAAGTTCAGCGAGAAGAGCATTGCAGTAGTCGAGTCTTGATATGACCATTGCTTGGACCAGAAGTTGGGTTGAATGTTCTGTGAGGAGATGTCTGATCTTTCTGATGTTGAACAGGGCAAATCTGCAAGATCGAGCAGTTTTAGCAATGTGTTCCTTGAATGTCAGTTCCTCATCGAAGATCACTCCAAGGCTACGGACAGAGATGGATGGAGAGATAGTCGACGACCCTAGTTGTATGGTGAAGTCATGCTGGACAGTGGAGTTTGCAGGGATGACCATCAGTTCAGTCTTTGCCATGTTAAGCTGGAGGTGATGGTCCTTCATCCATGTAGAAAGGTCATTCAGGCAGTCAGTTATTCGGCTTGTAATAGTAGTATCATCAGGATGGTATGACAGGTGGAGTTGAGTGTCGTCAGCATAACAGTGGTAGGAGAAGCCGTGTCGGTTGATGATGGGACCCAGGGAGGTGATGTAGGTAGAGAAGAGTAGGCGTCCAAGAACTGATCCCTGCGAACTCCTGTGAGCAGCTGCTGTGGCTTGGACACCTTGTCCCTCCAGCCGACTCTGAAGGATCTGGAAGAGAGGTAAGACTTGAGCCAATCCAAGGCAGTGCCGGAGATACCTTTAGTAGCAAGTGTGGTCAGGAGGATCTGGTGGTTCACCGTGTCAAAGGCTGCAGATAGGTCTAGCAGAATGAGAACTGACGATTCTGAGTTTGCTCTGGCAGATCTGAGTGCTTCAGTCACCGATAGAAGAGCAGTTTCAGTTGAATGGCCGTTCTTGAATCCTGATTGGTTCTTGTCGAGTTGCTCATTGTCTGTAAGGAAAGAAGACAATTCATTAAAAACAACACGTTCTAGAATTTTTGCAGTGAAAGGTAGAAGTGAGATGGGTCTATAGTTTTCTACTTCAGAAGTGTTGAGAGCAGGCTTTTTGAGCAGAGGAGTTACCCGAGCTTTTGGCATACAGCTCATAAAAACCCCAAATTCTCCTAAAAATCGAACAAAATTAGCATATCATGAAGAGGTTCTCTAAACGAGCGATTAACAGAATCATCTGAATCAACTAATTAACTCTAAACACCTGCAAAAGATTCCTGAGGCTTTTAAAAAGGAAGGTTGTGGAGAAGGACAAATTCCAGACATTGGGGGACATGCGGATGTCACTTTTGAACCAGAAACAGCGGCAGAAGCACCTGACCTGAGCTACAGAGAAGCAGCACTGGACTGTAGATCAAATTTTGTGTGTGAAGTCCAGTCAAGTACCCACAGTCAGTGATGGTCTGGGGTGCCATGTCGGCTGCTGGTGTTTGGTGTTGAGAAAGTTGAGAGATGTTAGACCCAACACTCTGTATGAGCTTAAGGCCGCTATCGAAGCATTCTGGGCCTCCATAACACCTCAGCAGTGCCACGGGCTGATTGCCTCCATGCCACGCCCCATTTCTGCAAAACAATTCCCAACCAAGTATTGAGTGCAGAACTGAACAGAACTATTGGAAAGTTGTATTAGAAACACTTTTCTTTTATTGGTCGGATAAATATGCTAATTTTTTGAGATACCAAAATCATCAATATTAATACAATAAAAGGCTTGAAATACTTCAGTTGTGTGTAAATGAATCTGAAATATATGAAAGTGTAATGTTTTTCAGTACATTACAGAAAATAATTAACTTTATCACAATATGCTAAGTTTTTTAGAAGGACCGGCTTTTTCAGATGCTCAAAGATTTTCTGAGCATTATTCATTCAAATACTGGTGGTGATAAGCCACTTCGGTAGCCCTAAGCTACCCTGGGGATTTTGTGCATACAGCATCCTGATCACCAACATCCTGCTACACCTCACACACATCCAAACAGAGCAATGAAGTGACTTGCCACAGCAGCAGAATGGACCTAGTGGGGATCGAACTTCTTACCCTCTGGTAATAGGACGACCAACTCCACCACTCTACCACTTGCAGAGATAATCGCACACTGGAAAGGACTGTGAAAACCTGCTGTAAAGAGTGGCCTGCAGCTGCAGTACAGTTTTTGAATGGAATTACCTTTTCATGAGACTGTTTAGACACAAATATCATGTTGTTTATTTGTGTTTTCCACTTAAAATGCACTTGGAAAGCTATAGTTCTCTGAATACTGGGTTGCAGAAAAAAAAGTTTTGTGACGAATTAATTGTTTTAGTTTCACAGACTTTTCTCTCAGTCTGTTTCACACTCTTTGCAGCATGTAACACCTTCTATTTCTGTTTCTGCTCTGCTTTGTATTGCAGCAATTCTCACACTCCTGTCTACTCAGGAATTACGCATGTGTTCCTCATTTGTTATTCGCTTTGGAAAGAAGCTTGTGCTCAATGAATAAATGTACCTGCACATATTCAACAGCCCTATGTGATGCTGAATTCAAAGTGTGAAGGTGTTCTGCTCTGCTGAATTTTATAGAGGTCCTAACAACCTCTTGAGATGAGAATTTTTTTGTATTTCTGGCTCAGTTG
This sequence comes from Danionella cerebrum, assembly GCA_007224835.1. Classification (NCBI taxonomy): domain Eukaryota; kingdom Metazoa; phylum Chordata; class Actinopteri; order Cypriniformes; family Danionidae; genus Danionella; species Danionella cerebrum. The sequence goes on along the minus strand of SRMA01026071.1, from coordinate 264,891 downwards.
GTGTAAAATTCTCACACACTTCAGTCAGTGATCTTCTTTTCCTTTCTGCTGTTACCAGTTTAGGGGTCGCCACAGCGAATCATCCGTTTCCACATAACTCCGTCCTCAGTATCCTCTACTCTTGCACCAACTACCTTCATGTCCTCTTTCAGCACATCCATATATCTCGTCTTTGGCCTTCCTCTTGACCTCTTGCCTGGAATCTCCATCTCCAACATTCTTCTACCAATATAACCACTATCCCTCCTCTGCACATGTCCAAACCATCTCAATCTGGCCTCTCTGACTTTGTCTCCAAAACAACCAACCTGAGCTGTCCCTCTGATGTGCTCGTTTCTAATCTTGTCCATCCTCGTCACTCCTAAACTGAACCTCAACATCCTCATTTCTGCTACTTCCATCTCTGCCTCTTGTCTCTTCCTCACAGCCACAGTCTCTAACCCATACATCATAGCTGGTCTCACTACTGTTCTGTACACCTTTCCTTTGATTCTTGCTGACACTCTTCTGTCACACAACACCCCTGACACTTTTCTCCATCCACTCTAACCTGCCTGCACTCGTCTCTTCACCTCTTTTCCACACTCCCCGTCGCACTGGACTGTTGACCCCAAAAACCTAAACTCCTGCACCTTCTTGACCTCAGCCCCCTGTAAACTCACTGTTCTATTTCCTTCCCTCTCGTTCAAACACATGTATTCTGTCTTACTGCGACTGACTTTCATTCCTCTTCTTTCTAGAGCTGACCTCCAACTTTCCAGGTTTTCCTCCACCTGCTCTCTGCTCTCACTACAAATCACAATGTCATCTGCAAACATCATTGTCCACGGAGATTCCTTCATCCGTCAACCTGTTCATCACCATACCAATGAGAAGGGACTCAAAGCTGATCCTTGATGTAGCCCTACCTCCACCATGAACTCCTTTGTCTGACCTACAGCACATCTCAGCACATCTTGAACTACTCTGACGTACACACATACATACAGCTGTGCGTGACGAGTTGAGCGTGGTGTGACAGAGCGCTGAGAGCGGTTTGACTTTATTTTACTTTATTTGACTTTATTGGCTCTAAGTTCAGCTTTTTGTTGTTGTTTGGTTGCTTTAAACTGGGTTTAATGTGCTTTTGAACGAGTGAGCGCAGTGAAACACCCCTGTAAGCGAGGGCGCAGGGGTTGTTTGTTTGTTTGTTAGCTCGGCGTTGCTAACGCTAGCACTTGCTGGGCGCGTTCAGGTATTTAAGTCATAGTTCTTTTGCTTGGTGGATTCCCCTGAGGGTACATCAACGGCCCCAGAGGATCTGCGCATGTGCTGAGTGAGCGGTTGACTTTATTCACCTTTATTGGCTCCAAATTTCAGCTTTTTTGTGTTTGGTTGCTTATCAGTCTTAGTTCTTTTGCTTAGTTGATTCCCCTGAGGGTACATCAACGGCCCCGGAGGATCTGCGCATGCGCTGAGTGAGCGGTTGACTTTGCTCTGGTGTGTTTAGTGTGTTAGCTCGACGTTGTCAACGCTAGCTGTTGCTGGGCGCGTTCAGGCATTTAAGTCACAGTTCTTTTGCTCGGTGCTCTTTTGCTTTATTGGCTCTAAAGTTCAGTTTTGGTTGCTTTGATTGCTTATTAGTTTTAGTTCTTTTAGTTCTTTCATTGTTTGTTGGCTCGACGTCGCTGCTTACAATCGTTTTCGGCTAGTGCTAACTCCTCTATCCAATACTTCCGCTATGTCGTTCTTGTGTGCATCTCTGAGCCCAGGTGAAATGCTGAGGGTGGAGATGGAGTTGGAGGCCGTGGAAAGACAGATCCGCGACCTGATCGTGAAGCAGGCCCAACTAAGAGAGTGGAAGGCGGCGTTGGAAAAATCCCAGGTAGACGCTCACCGGGCTCAGGTGAGTGCAAAAGCTAATCCTCCCACCACCTCTACGCCCTGTGTTTCTCTGCCCAGGCCCAGCGCACCGAGAACCCGGCCCGCCGTGGTGTCGTTTACTCCGATGCCGGGACACCGCGGACCCTGGGTGCAACATCAGCGAAAGACAAGAGCTCAGCCGCGATCGTGGACATCACCACCACCAGCCTTCGAGATCTCGACGCAGAACAGCTTCACCCCCCTCTGCGAGCCGGAGCGCGACACCGTCGTCCTCGGGGATTCCATCGTCCGGCACGTCCGCCCTAACGTACCGAAAGGTAAGGCACACACTCGCTGTTTCCCCGGTGCTCGTGTGCTTGATATCGCTGCGCAGGTTCCCGCGATCCTGAACGAGAACGTCGGAGCTGTTGTTCTCCACGCGGGAACGAACGACACCATGCTGAGGAAGTCAGAGATCCTCAAGAGGGACTTCAGGACTCTTGTGGAGACGGTTCGCAGCACGTC
>SRMA01026071.1:251485-262504 GCA_007224835.1 Danionella cerebrum | reverse complement strand
TTTCCTCCTTCCAGCTGACACACTTAGCACCTTTCTTCCTGTCTCCCTGATCACTTCTGCTGTAGTTTCCCAGTCATCTGAAAGCTCTTCCTAACCACCCAAAGCCTGTCTCAGCTTCTGTCTGAATTCCTCACAATCTTCTTCCTTTTTCAACTTCCACCACTTGGTCTTCTTTTCAATCTTTCCTCTTCTCTTCTTCCTGACCACCAGAAACATCCTACACATCACCATCCGATGCTGTCTGGCTACACTCTCTCCTACCACTACTTTACAGTCTCTGATCTCTCTCAGATTGGCTCGTCTACAAAGGATGTAGTCTACCTGCGTACTCCTACCTCCACTCTTGTAGGTAACTCTATGTTCCTCCCTCTTCTGGAAATAAGTATTAACTACAGCCATTTCCATCCTCTTGGCAAAGTCCACCACCATCTGTCCTTCTAGGTTCCTTTCCTTAACACCGAACCTGCCCATCACCTCCTCATCACCTCTGTTGCCCTCGCCAACATGCCCGTTGAAATCTGCTCCCACTACTACTCTCTCCCCTCTGGGAATACTCTCTATCACCTCATCCAACTCACTCTAGAATCTCTCCTTCTCTTCCAACTTACAGCCTACTGTGGAGCATAACCACTCACTACATTCAACATCACCCCTTCAATTTCTAACTTCAACCCTGATCACCCTGTCTGACACTCTTTTCACCTCTAAAACATTCCTTACAAACTCCTCCTTCAGGATCACTCCTACACCATTTCTCTTCCTATCCACACCATTGTAAAACAGTTTGTATCCCCCTCCAATACTACGCGCTTTGCTACCCTTCCACCTGGTCTCCTGCACACACAGAATATCTACCTTCCTTCTCTCCATCATGTCCGCCAGTTCCCTACCCTTACCTGTCATTGTACCAACGTTAAGAGTCCCTATTCTCAGATCTATACTCCTGCCTTTCCTCTTCTCTTTCTGTCGACGAATCCTTCTCCCTCCTCTCCTTCTTCGACAAACAGTAGTCCAATTTCCACCGGCACCCTGTAAGTCAATAGCACCTGAGGCGGTCGTTGTTAACCCGGCCTCGACCGATCCGGTATGAAATTTGATTTGATGACTCGCATGTTTGGTTTTTGGCATGTTTTACGCTGGATGCCCTTCCTGACGCAACCCTCTCTATTTATCCGGGCTTGGGACTGGCACAGAAGTCACTGGCTTGAAACCCCTGTGGCTAGATTACACACTTCAGTCAGTGATGATGGAAATATTTATTTGAACCCCCTACTAAAAAACATAAATGTGCCGTATACATATACGTAAAATAAAATATTTTTTTCAACCATGTGTAATGTCAAGCCAGCAGAGGGAGCCATCGCCGGAGTACTAACTCAGTACCCCTCTGCTGCTTCTCTGGTGACTTCCTGTTTGGTAGCATATAAGCTCTCAACATGTGCTTGGTCTTTGCGAAGTATTGCCAGTTTACCTGCCTTACCGAGCGTTATTCTATTACCCTTCTGATAGCCTGTCTGTGTATCACTCTGCCTTGTTCTCTGACCACTGTCTTTTGGATTATCCCTGGATTTGTTTGCCTGTTTGGACTGCTTCACGGATATTACGTTTATGCCTGTTATACTGACTACGCATCTGGATTACCCTTGGAACGGTCTGCCTGTTTGCATTACGTTTATTCAACCCTTGCCTGTTTATTGTGACTGTCTGTAATAAACCTCTGCACATGGATTCTGACACCGTCTCAGCGTCCTCGTTACAGAATACTTCGCCTACACTGAATCCAGCGGAGGTCTCTGGTTTGCAAGCAGCCTTCTCCTACCAAAACGAGTTGCTTAGGAATTATCAGGAACAGATTGCAAAACTTCAAGCAGTCAACGATCATCTCACGCACTACGTACAATCTCTCCCGTCTCCCATGGTATCCACCGTAAACTTCGCACTCCCGAACAAGTTCGATGGCTCTGCAGACCAATGCAAGGGGTTCATCCGTCAGGTAAAGCTTTATCTGGATTTTCAACAGAGTCGTTTTGAGTCAGAGGAGAAAAAAAGTGCTTTTTTGATGACACTACTTTCAGGCAAAGCTCTCGATTGGGCTTCAGCGGTTTGGGAGAACGATGCTCAGTTTAAAAGCTCAACAGAGTACTTTTTGAAACAAATTCAGGAGGGTTTTGAGTATCCTGCGGGAGGTCGAGATGTTTCATTGCAGTTAATTCAAGCAAGACAAGGGTCACGTATTGCAGCGGACTATGCCATTGAATTTCGTACCCTGGCAGCGCAAAGTGGGTGGAATGATACCTCTCTCAAAGCCACATTCTTCCACAGTCTCAATGTTGATTTACAGGCGGAATTAGCATGTCCACAAGAGGACTTATCTTTTTCTGAGCTTGTTAACATGACTATCAAGTTTGACAATTTGCTAAGGCAAGCACCTAAACAACGAACCAGTAGAGGGGGCAACCACAAGTCTTCTGTCAACAACTTGGTGCCTGAGAGAACGTCTGTTGAACCCATGGAAGTCGGGTTTTCTCGTTTATCTGAGGAGGAACGTACACGACGCCGGATCAACCGTTTATGTTTCTACTGCGGAGAACCAGGTCACCACAGTGTCCATTGTCCTAGCAAGATCAAGCCCCCACCTCGGGTAAATATTCATCACTTCCAGTTGTTGAGAAATCAGATGTTTACCTTACCTGTTCAGTTGAAGACTCATACCCAGTCTCTTGATCTCGTAGCCATGATTGATTCTGGAGCCGCTCTGAATATCATCAATAAGGACTTAATTCAGAAATACAACATCCCCACTCACCCATGCACACCTCCTATCCGGATCAAGGCTATAGACGATTCTCTCATCGACCATGGCATTCATCATCAGACTCAATCCGTGAAGTTGCAGATTGGTCTTTTTCATGTGGAGGATATCATTCTGTACGTTGTAGAATCACCCAAATATGATATCATTCTCGGATTACCTTGGCTTACAACACATGATCCTGCCATTTCCTGGTACCAAGGAGAGTTAACTCGTTGGTCAGAGAGCTGTTTAGAGAACTGTATGGTCATTCACCCTGTTCGTTGTTGTACAGCCAGTATCGAAAACCCAGAGACATCAGTCAAGGTCGACATTCCTCACTGTTACCAGGATCTAGCAGAAGTCTTCGATAAGGTCAAAGCAACACAACTTCCACCTCATCGTGTCTGGGATTGTGCTATCGACTTGCTTCCAAATGCCATGCCTCCCAGGAGCAGAGTCTACCCATTGTCCCGTATTGAAGACCAGGCCATGGAAAAGTACATTGAGGAGGCTCTGGACTCAGGTTTTATTCGCCCTTCCACATCTCCAGCTGCCGCAGGTTTCTTCTTCGTCAGCAAGGATGGAGGCCTGAGGCCGTGCATAGATTACAGAGGACTTAACAATGTCACAGTCAAGTTTCGATATCCACTACCTCTGGTTCCACCAGCCTTAGAGCAACTTCGAGAGGCTTCCATCTATACTAAGCTGGATCTGCGGAGCGCATATAACCTTATTAGGATCAAAGAGGGAGATGAGTGGAAGACCGCGTTTTTGACCACCAGGGGGCATTTTGAGTATCTTGTCATGCCATTTGGTTTAGCCAATGCCCCGGCAGTGTTTCAGTCATTTATAAATGAAATTTTCAAGGACTTTGCAAACAAGTTCGTTATCGCCTACATAGACGATATTCTGATTCATTCCAAGTCCGAGAGTGAACATATTCAACATGTTCGAGCAGTCCTAAATCGTTTGCTGGAGCATCAGCTGTATGTCAAGGCAGAAAAGTGTGAATTTCATGTTCAAGAGACAACTTTCCTGGGGTACAAAGTTAGTCATCATGGAGTACAGATGGACTCGTCTAAGGTACAGGCTGTTACTGAGTGGGATCAACCCACTACGGTCAAGGAGTTGCAACGCTTCCTAGGGTTTGCTAATTTTTACCGCCGTTTTATCAGAGGTTACAGTACTATTGCTGCACCACTCACATCCCTGTTAAAAGGAAAACCCAAGAAGCTATGTTGGACAGGGGAGGCAACTCACGCTTTCAAGGTATTGAAATCAAGCTTCACTTCGGCACCCATTTTGAGACACCCTGATCCAGATTTACCATTTGTGCTTGAAGTTGACGCTTCAGATTCTGGGATCGGAGCAGTTCTGTCACAGCGTCACGGACAACCAGACAAACTCCATCCATGCACTTTTTATTCACGAAAACTCACCAGTGCTGAGAGAAATTATGATGTTGGCAACAAGGAACTACTGTCCATGAAGGCGGCTATTGAAGAGTGGCGTCACTGGCTAGAGGGTGCTCGTTATCCGTTTCAAGTTATCACCGACCATAAGAATTTGGAGTACATAAAGGCAGCCAAACGACTCTATCCACGGCAAGGACGCTGGTCTCTGTTCTTCACTCGTTTCAATTTCACAGTCACTTACCGACCAGGCAGCAAAAATAGTAAAGCAGACGCTCTTTCCCGTATGTTTGATCCCACTATGGACAAGTACAAGCCAGAACCCATCCTTCCCTCTACCGTCATTCTTGCACCTATATCATGGGACATCATGGAGGAGATTCAACGTGAGCTCGACCAAGATCCTTCTCCACCGCAATGCCCACTAGACAGGCAATATGTTCCACAGAGTTTACGTCAACGGGTCTTGCAGTGGGTACATGCCTCTCTTAGCGCTGGACATCCTGGAATTTCACGCACTTTCAGGTTGTTAAGAAACTCCTTCTGGTGGCCTTCTATGGTTGAGGATACTTCAACATTCGTAAAAGCTTGTCAAGTCTGTGCACAGTCCAAGACCCCAAAGGAGTTGCCGTCTGGTCTACTACAACCGCTACCCATTCCTCAACGGCCATGGTCCCATCTCTCCATAGATTTCCTCACTGACCTACCATCTTCGAATGGATTCACGACCGTTCTAGTGATCGTCGATCGTTTTTCTAAGTCTTGTCGTCTTATCCCTATGAAGGGTTTACCCACGGCCATGGAGACAGCTATGTCACTTTTCAACCATGTTTTCCGTATCTATGGGTTACCGGAGGACATCGTTAGCGACAGAGGTACCCAGTTTACATCCCAGGTCTGGAAGGCCTTCTGCAATCAACTAGACATCAATGTCAGTCTCACATCAGGGTATCACCCCCAGAGTAATGGTCAGGTTGAGAGACTAAACCAAGAGATTGGACGCTACCTGCGTACTTATTGCAGTCGGGAACAATATCGATGGTCTGAGTTCCTTCCATGGGCAGAATATGCACAGAATTCACTTACCCATTCATCCACAGGCTTAACTCCTTTCCAGTGCGTCCTTGGCTATCAACCACCCATGTTCCTGTGGTCAGGCAATCCTTCTTCGGTGCCAGCGGTGGACGATTGGATGAGACGAAGCGCAACAGTTTGGGACAGTGCTCACGTGCGCCTTCAAAGGGCTATCCGGTATCAGGAGACTCAGGCCAATCGTCGCCCCCATCCTTCCTATCAGCCTGGTCAACGAGTCTGGCTATCCACTAGGGACATCAAGTTACGCCTGCCCTGTAAGAAACTCAGTCCCAGGTATGTGGGTCCGTTTAAAATTCTCAAGAGAATAAATGAAGTGACTTACCAGTTGGAGTTACCTGTTAACTACCGCATTTCATCGTCCTTCCATGTTTCTCTGTTGAAACCGGTCCATCCGGAGGCTGACCCTGATCCAACGCCGCAAGATCCACCCCCTCCACTGGATTATGATGGCAGACCTGCATATAAGGTTAAAGAGCTACTGGATTCTCGGCGCAGAGGGGGTCGACTACAGTATCTGGTGGACTGGGAGGGTTATGGACCAGAGGAGAGATCTTGGGTCATACTGGACCCGTCTCTCACAGAGGAATTTCATAGAGCCAGACCGGATCGACCAGCACCACGACCACGGGGACGTCCACGCCGAGCTCCAGGAGTCGCTCGTAGAGGGGAGAGTTCTGTAATGCCAAGCCAGCAGAGGGAGCCATCGCCGGAGTACTAACTCAGTACCCCTCTGCTGCTTCTCTGGTGACTTCCTGTTTGGTAGCATATAAGCTCTCAACATGTGCTTGGTCTTTGCGAAGTATTGCCAGTTTACCTGCCTTACCGAGCGTTATTCTATTACCCTTCTGATAGCCTGTCTGTGTATCACTCTGCCTTGTTCTCTGACCACTGTCTTTTGGATTATCCCTGGATTTGTTTGCCTGTTTGGACTGCTTCACGGATATTACGTTTATGCCTGTTATACTGACTACGCATCTGGATTACCCTTGGAACGGTCTGCCTGTTTTCATTACGTTTATTCAACCCTTGCCTGTTTATTGTGACTGTCTGTAATAAACCTCTGCACATGGATTCTGACACCGTCTCAGCGTCCTCGTTACACCATGACTGTTTTTGTGACTATACTAGTTGTTGCCAGGTGGGTTGCTGGACAGTTATAGATAGTTACCTATCCCCACAGTGCTTTATTCAAATGCCAAAGAACAAAGGTATTGCTTTGATTTACACTAAATCAAGCAACCTTCTTCTGGAGTGATCACACTTTGAAAAAAAAAAATTCCTTTGACTTTTAATGGGGGAGGAGCTTCGACCTGTGATATCGGGTCACGTGACGCAGCTTGAGCCACCACATTGGCGAGGACTTGGGCCGTATTTATAAAGCTTGTGTATGTACACACCTATGTGTTTACTTTTGCGTCAGCATTACGAGCTCCCTACGTCTTTTTTTGCGTTAAATAATTAGGGCACAGACACTCTCCTGAACACTAGATGGCACTTTGGTGAACTGAAATTCACTCCACTTCAGATCTTTCTCGCGAGTTCTTGGATTTGAGACGCAGTTTGAGAACATGGACAGAGTTCTCTGCGATTCTGTCTAAAATCATGCAATGACTGGATGCTTCTGCAGAATCTCTGTAGTCTCTTCTTCTGCTCCTCCGGGAATGCAGCTCCTCGTTTTGTTCTCTAGCACCGCCTATTGCTGCCTTTCCTGGCTGAGGACATGTGATCATACGAGCCAATCACAGCATTTTATGCACACCATGAAATAAAAAAACGGCTATCCACAGTGAGTTATTTGGTGAGAAGTTGTGAGCAGCTAAAAACGTGCGTGACTGGATCAAACTCAGTGTTTGTGTATGTAATTTGCGTGGTTCAATGATGCAAGACAGTCTCGGACCAATCAGGACTCACATATGTTATGCTTGCTTGGTCAATCAATAGAAGGGTGGCAGTTCTAGAACCTCCTCGAAGCAAGTTCCAGAAATACAGTTTATTAAACGTCTTTCGGGGGGAGACTATCTGGAGCCACACCTACTTCAATCATTCAATTAGCCCTCTTCCATATAAGCTGTTCCATCCTCCTGTTCCCTGACTCAGTCTGAATCAGCTTCATCGCTGTTCCTTCCAGCTCGAAGCTCAAAGCGCAAGCTCAAGCGCAAACGCAAGCTCAATTCTAAACCCCCTTTGCTAATTAGTCAAAGAATCCCATCTCCTACCTCCAGGAAGCCGCCAAGACTACCCGCTCCTCCAGCCGAAGAAACCGACAGATTCCCAGCGATGACATCCCAGGGCACTGCAAGAGGAAGACCGAGGAAAAGAGCAGCGTCATCAGCCTCCCAACCTCGCGTCTCCCAGACACCTGAACGCTCACAAACATCCTCGGAGGCTCCTTCCTCTATCGATCAGCCAGGACGAGCCAGTTCCTGGACGATCCAGAAACTACGCCATAAACGAGCGAGGATTAACATACAGCCCTCGAGAAAGCGAACAAAGCAAAACTTCTCAGGCTCTACCAAAAGCCACACGTCAGCTTCTTCGCCGGGGACCCAGAACTGCAACTCCCAGAGGGCCACGCGACAACCACCAGCGAAGAAGAGAACGATGACAAACGACACCACAGCGCCCCCCTCCTCCGGAGGTCCCGATCGAAAGACCAGTGATCGGCGAAACTGCCAGTTTCCAGCCAGCCCGGGACATTTCCCTCACTCCCCTCGCCTTCCCAATCCCAAACCCAAGCTGGTTTCCCGGTGGCTAGCGGCTTCTATTTCCCTCCCGCCTCTGCCACCGTCCCCTTCCCTGTGCTGCCAAAGAATAATTCTACCTTGACACCAGCAATCCTTTTCCCAGCACCCCTTCACTCCCTGGCAGCTGAACCACCTCACTTCACCCCTTCTCTCCGCGCTCAGATCCTCGCGGGCGCGGATATTGATCTTTCCATCCTTCTCTCCCCTCTTTCCCCAGGCGTAAGGGATCACCAGATCACCTGCGGGGATCTGACAATCTCCCTCAAAGAGCAAAGTGCGCGAACAGACTGGCCCAACGGAATCAAATGATTACTGGGGGACGTTGGACCAAGAGCTGTTAGCGCACGTCTTCATCGGCGTGAGAAACGTCTTCAGAGGCTTCAGTGGCTTTAGAGCAAAATGCAAATTTTGCACATCTGCTCCCATTGAGGGGAAGCCCACTCACGCATTCTCAAAATTCTAGCTTGTACTTGAATTATCTAATCACCCTTCCGCTTGCATTTCAGATCATTATCAACGGCCTCACGGAGGATGTAATCCTGGAGTTTCCACTAACATATCCTCCAATTCTATTTCCAATAATCTCCAATCCACATTAACAGATCCAGTAACATTCGACACTCTTCTAACTAAAGAAGTCAAAGCAGGATTCTTAATCGATCCTTTTTCTCCAACAAGAAAAGGCTCATCTTTGATCTTCTCATAATTCCACTACTCCCAGCACTAACAGTCTCATCCCCTTTCATGATTTTTCCCTAAGTTACCACGACACCCATCAAGCTGCTGAACTAACCAAAACTGCAGAAAAGGGGCGTGGCTAGCCAAGCTAGACATCTCCTTAGCTTTCAAAAAATTTTACACATCCACCCTGATTTTTGGCATTTATTCTACATTTCCTGGAAAGGAAAATCCTTCTTTGCAGTACATTTAATCTTCGGTCGTAAGAGCAGCCCAAAAAGTTTTCAGAGGAAATAATATTCCTCTGAATCACCCCCCCACCCCCCCTCCCCCCGGATCCATCACTCGACACCATGCTCCAAGAAGTTTTCCCTAGAACCCTGCATCATACATCATCGCTTGGAAATCATTCAAATCATCCACAGCCACTTCCCTTCCCTTCCCTGACTTCTCCCTACTGTTCATAGCTTCCCCCACACCTACCTCCACCGCTGTAAAGAACCTCCAAGCAAACTCCATCCAAAGCTCCCAAACCCCATAACCAGGATTCCCGCCTGCCCATAACCCTGGACATACTATCCAAATGCATATATTTTCCCAGATCAGGCATGTACAATCCCCTAACTGCCCACTCTCTAGAAGCCATGTTCATCCTTGCCTTCAACAGGTTTCCCAGATGTTCTGAGCTCACAGCCCCCCCCCCTCCCCATGGGGTCCTCAGAGGCCTTCAGGACCTACATCAGAACCAACTAGATTTTAAAGTTTGCACGCAAACTTTGATGTTGGCTTGCGTTGGTGCTGTTAATACCTATTTTTTATGTTGTCAATCCCTCAACAATAACATAATCCAAACCCAATGTCTCTATGACATTCCCAAGCTGGGAAAGAGAAGCGCCATATTGGTTGCTATGGTAACCAGTCTGGTTCCTCTGGAGGGGTCTGTGTCCTAACATATTGGACCCCATGTCAATACGAGTAAAATACATCAACCCCCATGTCTCTATGACTTTCCTAATCTGAGATAGAGATGCGCCATATTGGTTGCTATGGTAACCAGTCTTGTTCCTCTGGAGGGGTCTGTGTCCTAACATATTGGACCCCATGTCAATACAAGTCAAATACATCAACCCCCATGTCTATATGACTTTCCTAAGCTGAGATAGAGATGCGCCATATTGGTTGCTATGGTAACCAGTCTGGTTGCTATGGAGGTGTCATTGACATAATATAATGTTTCAGCTGTCACTATGGGTGAAGCTTACCAACCCCCAAGTCTCTAACATTTTCCTAAGCTAAGAAAGAGATATGGCAATTTAGTTGCTATGGTAAACAATTTGGTTGCTATGGAGGAGTCAGTGACATCATGTTGTAATCTACTTTCCATTTAGAATAATATAAAACAACCCCCATGTCTCTACTGTGTTCCGTTTAGAAGATATTTGACATTGAAAGTTATGTCAAAAGTGGGTGTGGCTTAATTGAATTTATGTTAATTCACAAGGAATGATTGGCTGGATAAGTGATTTGCTTCTTTAATGCTAGTATGACTTTCCAGTGTCAATCAATTACAGAAGCTCTTTCACAATAGGATCTATGGGATTCATGCTCCATTCATTTCAATGGGTCATTGAAAGTCTATGAGACACCTTTGACCTACTTATTAGTAATCAACTGCACCTGTTGCAAATGGCTAGCTGCTGGAGAGAATCCAATTACCATGCCTCAAACAAATAAAGATTATAGAAGAACGGTAAGACATTTCGAAAGCAGAAGCAGAAGACCCTAACGAAGAGAATGCTGTAAATTTTGTGAAGGTGTGATTAGAAATAAAACTTTATGGCGAGCTAGAAATAGCCTTCATTGGATCCTGTGCAACTGCTCATTTCTGAGAAATCCATACCTCCAAACAAGTAAGGATTACGGTTAAAATCACAAGATTTTAAGGAAGAGAATGGTGTAAATTTTGTGAAGCTGTGATAAAGTTTGAATGATTTATGGCGAGTTAGAAATAGCCTGCGATTGAGATTTTAAACCGAATCCACCAGAATTTTTGAATGGAGGTGAATGGAACAATTATGTGCACTCCTTGTGGTTTAGGCCACCTGGAGTAAAAACCGTGTGTTTTTTAAAAATGAAAACAGCACCGACTGAAAGAGGACAAAAATCTCTACCATTTAGATATAAAATGTGTGTGTAAAGGTTACTTTTTAGTTGAGAAAACTGAGCTTGCTCAAAGTTAGAGTGGGCGATGACATCACCACTTTAGGGCTCCCATAGGGAATGACTTGGGTGATTT
>SRMA01026071.1:151904-251475 GCA_007224835.1 Danionella cerebrum | reverse complement strand
CTCTAGCATTTTCCTAACCCAAGATAGAGATATGCCAATATAGTTGCTATGGTAAACAATTTGGTTGCTATGGAGGAGTTAGTGACATCATGTTGTAATCTACTTTCCATTTAGACTAATATAAAGCAACCCCCATGTCTGTCTTGTGTTCTGTTTAGAAGATATTTGACATTGAAAGTTATGTCAAAAAGTGGGTGTGGCTTAATTAATTTATGTTAATTCACAAGCAATGATGGGCTGGATAAGTAATTTGCTTCCTTAATGCTTGTATGACTTTCCAGTGTCAATCAATTACAGAAGCTCTTTTACATTAGGATCTATGGGGTTCATGCTCCATTCATTTCAATGGGCCATTGAAAGTCATAGAGACACCTTTGACCTACTTATTTGAAATCAGCTGCACCTGCTGGAGTTATCAACTGCCAGATTTTCAAACGAGTCAGCTGCAGCTGGAAATTTAACTGTCAGATTTTCAAACGATGGCAAATCTGCTGGAGAAAATCCGATTTCCATGCCTCAAACAAATAAAGATTATAGAAGAACCGTAAGACATATCAAAATGATTCTTTCTTTGTCAGAAGCAGAAGACCCTAACGAAGAGAATGCTGTAAATTTTGTGAAGGTGTGATTAGAAATAAAAAAAAATTATGGCGAGCTAGAAATAGCCTTCATTTGATTCTGTGCAACTGCTCATTTCTGAGAAATCCATACCCTCAAACAAATAAACATTACGAAAGAATGAACAGAGGTATTGAAATATTTCTTTTACTGTTAGAATCCCAAGATTTTAAGGAAGAGAATGGTGTAAATTTTGTGAAGCTGTGATAAAGTGTGAATGATTTATGGCGAGTTAAAAATAGCCTGCGATTGAGATTTTAAACAGAGTCCACCAGAATTTTGGAATGGAGGTGAATGGAGCAATTATGTGCACTCGTTGTGGTTTAGGCCACCTGGCGTAAAAACAGTGTGTTTTTTAAAAATGAAAACAGCACCAACTGAAAGAGGACAAAAATCTCTACCATTTAGATATAAAATGTGTGTGTAAAGGTTACTTTTTAGTTGAGAAAACTGAGCTTGCTCAAAGTTAGAGTGGGCGATGACATCACCACTTTAGGGCTCCCATAGGGAATGACTTGGGTGATTTTTGGGCCAAAATTCGCGATTTTTACGGAAACCGTTGGTCCAATCAATCCGAACCGACATAGCAACAAACTACATAACAGCTTTGAGGTGTGTGGAAAGTTTCGTGGCTGTAGCTCGAACGGGCTAGGAGGAGAAAAGTTAAGAATTTTTATCAGAAGAAGAAGAAGTTTAGGTGCAATAACAATATGTTGCTTTGCAAGCAAGCCAACATAATAATCATCATCTCTGCAACGCCGCGGCACCCTATTCCAATAACCCTACCAATGACCCCAACCCCACCACCCCCACACGCCCTCAGTTTACCTTTTACCTCACAGCTGCTTGATTAACCGCTTGAAGCACCGAGGTCTGGCGACAACCCACTCCCTCGCCCCCAAGCACTCCGAACCAGACCCGATAACGGAAGCGATTTTCCGTCTAAGTTATGCACCTATAGGTTGATCACCGGCCCCTTAGCAACCGAATGGGTCATCTGCTAACTTGCATTGAGGCGGGTATCAATTCCATCAATCTTAAGGTAACACCCGGGTGCACACCACTGGAACATTACATTTAACCCAGACTCAATACCAGAAGAACTTTTTGTGTCCCAAGTTCAGCACCTAGAAGATGTCTACATGGTACCTTTAGAGCTGGATGGATCACCCGCTAACTTGCTTTGTGGCCTGGCATCGATTTATTTCGATTAGGCTGGCTCCTCCAAGGCACGTCCAGGTTGCCACGCCACTCAGACATGACACCGGAAGCGCTTTTCCTAGTAACAAGTTACTCACCTAGAGGGACCTATCGCACAGCACCTTAGCAACTGGAAGAGGTGTCTGCTAACTTACGTTGAGGTCTGGTATCGACTTCCGTCGATCTTAAGGCAACCCCCTGGCGGCATGTCCCCAGGCCCGATGCGCTTAACCCAGACCCAACTCCAGAAGCGCTTTTCTGAGATCTGAGTTAAGCACCTATAAGACGCCTGCCCAGTCACCTTAGCGCTGGATAGGGTCACCCGCTAACTTGCGTCAGACCTGGTATTGATTTCTTTCAATCATAAGCTGACTCCTCAGAAAACCCCTGAGGACCTTCATGCCTAACCCAGGCCTGACTCCGGAGTATCTCCGGATTCGAAGTTACGCACCTAAAGGGTCGGGCCGCACAGCAACTTAGCAACCACAAGAGCACGTCCCTAGTCCCACCTCCCGTCCCAGAACCTCGCAACTTCCTACCGAAGTAACCTTCCCGCAGACCCCCATTTCCCTCCCAACCCCATCTCCCATCCCAGAACCAACAGAAGCATCTCCTCCCCGTCCCACTCCCAAAGCACTTCCTACAAGCCTTCCAACTTCCTACCGAAGTAACCTTCCCGCAGACCTCCATTCCCCTCCCAACCCCATCTCCCATCCCAGAAACAACGGAAGCATCCCCTCCCCATCCCACTCCCAAAGCACTTCCCACCAGCCTTCCCTTGAAACTTCCTACCGAAGTAACCTTCCCACAGACCCCCATTCCTCTCCCAACCCCATCTCCCATCCCAGAACCAAAACAAGCGCCTTTCCCCGCAACTCCCTACCAAAGTAACCTTCTGGCAGACCCCATTCCCCTCCCAACCCCCCCTTTTTTCCTGCTGCCATCCTCAAAGTTTCTGGGGGTTACGATGCATGGCAGCTGTCATGACTTTTTGGAGTCTACTCGGACGCATCCGAGCAAGACAGCAAGCCTGCGCATTCGTACCCGCCACACACGCTTACGAACTTAAAGCAGGTCCAGATATTCAAACTCCTGAAATACAGTTTATTAAACGCCTTTCGGGAGGAGACTATCTGGAGCCACACCTACTTCAATCATTCAATCAACCCTCTTCCATATAAGCTGTTCCTTCCTCCTGTTCCCTGACTCAGTCTGAATCAGCTTCATCGCTCCCACCTTCCTCCCCTTCACCTCTCATGGGGGTCTACTCGGACGCATCCGAGCAAGACAGCAAGCATGCGCATTCGTACCCGCCACACACGCTTACAAACTTAAAGCAGGTCCATATATTCGAACTCCTGAAATGGTGTCGGTTGGCAGAATTTAGCCCCAGCCTTAATTGTCCATAAGATTTTGTTACCAAATTAATACATTATCATGTTAATATTTAAGACTCAAGAAACAGGATTGTATGAACAGAAAGGAAACAGAAATCAGAAAACCATTTCAGTCACCTCGGGCCCCAAAGGGGCTTCAGAGCAGCTCTCCATCCTGTTATGTTACATTGTCCAAAAAAGAGAGACCCTAGGTCAGGGGAGACTGCTTATATGTGGTCTTCCCACAGGAAGCACGTCATTCCATGAGTCACAGAGACACACCAGCACATCATATTTTTAGTGGAACTTATTATCAATTATATGCAATGTTTACAATTTTCTATCACAATTTCCAGATGGAGAAATGTGGGCGGCAATCTTCACTGTCCAGCGATGGCATGCTTTACATCATGCACTACATCCTACGTTTGTGTCACTTGGTGAAATAAACCTTGGATGCAGCTGCTGGATCGTGAAACTCTATGCGGTCCTCTTTCCTGGTCTGTCCTGATTCTTGTATGTCTCTTGTGGACTTTAGTTGACAACATCTGCCTACCAAGAAGTGTGGAAGTTATTAAAAACAGTTCACATTCTAGGGCACTGTGGACATTTTTTAAATAAATGTTTAGAATATTGAAGTCATTCATTTAATACTTCAATTAACTCTAAACTCTAATTATGTTCATCATAGAAGCAATGACTCCAGTAATTATTTGAACCATTCTGCATCTCAGCTTTCTTAGTGGAATATTTTCTTTTCTGAACCAGTGGAATGTTGAGTCATTATGCAAATGTATTTTTTTTTTAATTTGTTGGAAGATTAGTCTTGCAGAAATATCAAGCTTAAAATGCTATTGTGCAATTTTCATGTATAATATGCGTGTTCTGAAAAAATGTATTTTAAGAACAGATTGTCAGTGGGCTCCAACCACACTGGTGCCATGATATGCACTTCTGGCATCCTGTGATTGACTCCGGCCCAAGGATCTCTGCCAGTCCCCCTTCCCTATTTATTTTTGCCAAGTACTTTCCAGTTGGTTCAACACCTTCCTGTCTATTATTTATGCCGAAAAGCTCCCAAAAGTCTTTTATAAAATGTTCTGACTAACCTAAATAATCTTGTCAAATCTTGTTTTTGTAATCATGTCAAAACAAAATTGTTTCCAAAAAATTATTTAAACTGATTCAATCTGGTTCATAGAGCAAAAAAATAAATAAATAAAATATATATATATATATATATTAGTGTCATTGACTTTAGCACACTTAGTCACAAATCTAAACAAGGTGTTCATGGCTCCTATTGCTTCCCTGAAGCAGTGCAAGTTTGTTGCTATAGTAACTGTTCAGAGGTAGAAGCAAATTGCTAAATGAGTATTGAGTGGATCAAGTGAACTTCCTGGCTATCTAGGTTATATTTTCTCTTGCAGCAAAAGCTGGCTTGCTCTTTTCCGGTCGGTTTGTCTGTCCATGTGACAGCCGGTCAGTGTCTCTGTGTTGACACTGACCCATCTGGGGCTTGTTTGGTAAAGATGTAAAGCCACTCATGCACTTCAGCCCTCTCTGCCTCTAGTGCTGGGCTGAAAATATGTATGGATTCCTTCCAGAACAGGCAAAAATTTCACCAATGTTTTCCGCGTTCTTGAGAGGTGGGTTTAGGGATTGCTCCCCAAGCACTAAATGTCAGATTTTTACAATCCAAGCATGAACAGAATTGAGAGTCAGGCTTTTCTGAGATTTAACTGTTTCCCTCTGTTGTAACCACCTCATACTGACAGACGCACAATCACAAAGAACAAAAGCCTTTGCTTTCATTCTGATCGTCAAAGGTGCATTTCTCTGGCAGGAGACAGAGCTGTAGATTCACAAACACTGATTGGGATTTTAAAGGTTAGTTCTTTGTTCACGTTGCTTTCAACTGACAGCCGAAGCGAGGTATTGATTTGTGCTTTGTGAATGTGTTTTGCTGAGGCATCTTTCTTGTTTGTAGTTGTCTCCAGATTTTCTCTTGGCCTCTGAAGAAGCTCTGATTTACAATGCTGCTTAAAAACATTTTTATTCTTTTATGCAGGGGAGAAGATGGAATGTTGGCTCATGCCGGTGAATGCATCTTATTGTCAGTTATTCGTTTAAAGCTTGATTTTGTATAAGCGCATTCCTTTATGTTTTATTTAAGCTAAAAGCTATATTTCACAGAAAATTAAATAATCGATTTTGCTGAATGTAATGTAATGTCACAGACATACCTCTATTCAGCCTTTGAATGTTTGAGGAGGGGTAAAAAAGAAATGTGATAAATAAACAAGCAAACTATTTGTTTCATAAAAGAGAAAGTATTCTTGGTTGCTCTCCTGAAGGAAGGGAATGTTGAAGTTGTTATGTCGAGAGTGCCTTGACTTCAAGCAGGCCCTTCATTTCTACCTCTTTTTTTGTTTTAAAGATTATTGTTGTTCCCTTTTCACCTTTATTTGTAACTGATAGGACAGTATAGAGACAGGAGAGGTGTTGGAAGAGAGAGGGGGAAGGCCGGGAAATGACAACATGGGATTCAAACCGGCGTCGCCCTGCACAAATGTGTCCAGCACATCGCCCGCTATACCAGGGGCCCGACATCTCTGCCTCTTTTAATGGGAAAATTAGCATGCAACACTCCGAGCTGGTTACACAAACTAGCTAGTATTGTGACACTCTTCCTGTGATTGTGAAGAGACCGACATTAGCTGCTCCCAGCATTCCTCAACCCCAGTTCCAATAACTAACGGGATTTTCTTTGCTTGGACCACCTTTCCCATTTACACTCTCTATGCATAGTTTAGAGCAGCTCTACTTCTGGGAAAGTAAGTTCAACGGACAAATGGGCTAGTTCTGCCTCCTCCAAGGTCAGCGCTGGCAGTTTCACCACCTGATCCCTGGCCATGGAATTATTGGGCAATGTAAGACAGCGCAGAATGAAAGTACTTTGACTCATTTAAAGCAGTTGGAACATAATGGTCTGTTGAACACAGTTCTCTTAACACATTGCTTACTTGACCAGGTTTAGGAGGAGTTTATTAGGAGTTTTTTCAAGCTACTCGCTATTGTAAGCACATTTGCTTAGAGTTACTCGCTCATTCAAGGATGTTTGTTTCAAACAATCATAAGTGCAATTATTTATTTGCCAACTGCTCTACATCAATTTGGCTGACTAAATGTTACTCCTTGTCTGCTTCTCTCTCTCTCTCATACTCTTACCCTCTCTCTCACTCCCTTCCCCGTTAACTAGAAGTGCCTGCTGTCCATGTCTTCTCTGGGTCATTCATCAGTAGTGTTATGGGGTTAGCGCCCGAAGCAGTCAAGGTGCACTCTGTCTCTGAGTGGGCTGAGCCCACTTCGCGCTAGGCTCTCAGACTCTTTTTTGTGTTTCGACAACTTCTATCACCGGCTTATTTGTAATTTCAGGCGTATTGCTTTTACCCGTAACCCTAACCCTTATCCTAACCCAATTTCACGGAAATTCAAGGCTGCATCTAAACCTAAGCTGCCCACTCCAGTCATTCACTCAGAGAGAATTCTGGGACAGCTGACTTGGGGACTGAAGCACCAGGTGCTCTATGCGCTCAGTGCTGAGGGGTCCCATCCAGTTATCCTAGTTGTGGTTGAACCATTACGCATGAAAGTAATACGCTGCTAATTGTGTGACTGCTGTGTGCCAGCTTTTCTGGTGACCCACTGTCCGAACCAAGATGAGCCTGCTCCGTTTGCGCCAATAACAAGGGAGAGACTTCACCCCTAGCAGGGCTATTGCAACCGCTGGAGGTGCCGTATCGTCCTTGTTTGCACATCGCTCTTGATTTTTTTACTGGACTGCCTCCCTCGCGGGGTAAGACGATAATTTTAATGGTTGTTCATCGCTTCTCCAAAGCTGCGCATTTCATTTCGTTGATTCAATTGCCGTCTGCCCTGGAAACCACACCTATTCTAGTGTTTCAGGTTTTTCGCCTTTACGGTCTTGTTCCCCGTGCACCTCCCAACTCTGGAAGGGGTTTTGTAGAAAATTCAGGCATCCCCAGAGTAATGGTCAGGCTGAAAGAGCTAACCAGGATCTGGGGTGTATCTTGCACTGTTTTGCCTCCCATTTGCCCTCTACATGGCGTGATTATGTCTTATGGGCAAAATACTCTTATGATACATTCCCATCGTCCGCTACAAGAGTGTCTCCATTTACCACCTCCCTGGGGTATCAGTCACCCCTCTTTCCAAACCAGAAGAGAGAGAGGTCACCGTTCCCACTGTTTAGTGCTTTGTTTCACTACCACACTACTTCAAGAACAAATAAATGGCTTTGTTAATGAAAAGATTTTGAGGCTACCACCACAGCACTGAGAAATGTACTTAATCTAGTAGCATCACTACTTGTACCTTGAAGGAAACAAACTGAGACCAACTGGATTGTGAACTTTTGCGAAAGAGATTTAAGTGGTAGGTTGTAGGAAGAAAGCCAAAACCGTTTAAAAACGAGATTGATTGTTTATGGATATCGATAGAGAACACACCTGCTTCAAGTTTGATTTTGCTCATAAAGAGGGGATATCAAACTCATCCTCCTAGAGAAAAAGAGGAGGTTGATAGCCTAAACAGCAATGGAAAGAAGAGAGGCCAGTAGAAGAAGATGGAAAGGAGTGATGAATATACTCGGCCCAAGGTAGAAGCTTACTCCAAAGAGTAGGATTGCAGAGGTTGCACACCTCTTGGCCATTAGTCTGGGGGTGATATCCAAAGGAAAACGTTGACCAATGATAGAGAGGGTACCGTGAATCCCAGGGTGAACTGACCATTTGGAATTGTGAGCCCAGTTGATAATAATCTTGCAGAGAGAGGGAACTACAAAGAGTAAGCTGGCAGGGCAATCAGTATGTGAATGATTTGTGTCAAGCGCTTGTTTAACCGAGCATTCAATCTCCCAGGTGGCTCCAAGGAGAAGCTTGCCTGAGGGCAGAATAGGTGGAGATGGAGTCAGTTCAGGGGAGACACCCAAACAGCCATGAAAAAGCATCCAGAGCCAGAGCGATATGAAATCGTGAATGAAAAATTGTGCCCGTAATGAGAAGCATTTTATCATTTTTTTAGCAGACCAGATGTAGTCAAAGGTATGATGATAAGTTAAAACAAGGAAAAGAGAGGTTCTCCCCTACAAGAAACCACACAGCTCCTCCCCTACAGTGAAGATGCACTCTGGAGGAGAACTGCAATGGTAGAAAAAGACACCTTGTCATCTTTAATGGAGTGGTGTGACAGCACAGCACCAACCCCATACTCAACAATAAATTGATCAGAAGTAGTGTGAATGGTACAACCGTAAAACTCTTCTTAAGAGAGTCTTAAGCCACCTGAGCAGCATTAGACAAAACAAAGGGCTGCCACCTTACTGAAATTCCTAATAAAAAAGAATATACAAATTTAAGACCCCTGGAAACGAAGAAGGGTGGGGCAAATCTAGTATGGGTCAATTCAAGACTTTGACTTTGGATTGGTCCATAGTGATTCCTTCAGATGTCACTACAAAACCCAGAGAGGGAATAGAAGGCAAATAAAAAATTTACTTCTCCACCAACGAAAAGTTTATTTCTGAGAAGAAGTTGAAGTACCTTGCGAAAATGTGTCAAAAGAAAAGACCTGGGGTCTCATTTATAAATGAGTGTGTGGAATCCTGATTAAAACCAAACCGACATCAGAAAGGTCAAATTTGAGTGTGAAGAAAAAAATCCCACAAAATCAGATTTATAGAACCATTCGTATGCACACGTGCAAGTAATCTTCCTTATATAAGATAGGACGCAAGGGTATGCAGTTCAGTGCTTATGGGTTTCTGCCCCAAACACGAACCGTCCACACTAGGCATGGGATGATAATGGGTTTCAAGGTTTACAGCAGTTTGAAAGTCACAGTTTCAAAACCACAAACAAAATAATGAAACCGTTCCTATGATATGTGCTTTTTTAGTGTTGTCAAAGTGAATGCCCAGGACTGTACAAGACTGTATGTGCCCGCACCTTCAGCGGCTAGTGCTGGCATCGCGTGCATGTGATTGTGAAGGTGATCCGCAGTCCACGAGACTCAGCAATCATTTAACTTCAGGATGGCCGAAGAAGTGAACCCCCGTCAAAAAAGAACAAGTCATCTGCTAAATTTCTGATGGCCACGGCTTGGAAGCAAACATACAAATCATGTTTGTTTTGATATTTTTTAGCACTGCTGTTTACATGATTACAATGCTGTTTTCATTTACATGAAATCATGTAATTCATCGTTTTTGTTTATATCTATTTTTAAAAGTACTAAAAGTATTAAAAGATAAGTTGAAAGATCAGAAAGAAGAGTAGTTACAGATTCATGATGTCTTTGTTTTTCGTTGTAACTTCAGCAGCAAAGGGTCGTGAACAGTGCGGTGACATACATTATTGCAAAAGACATGACACACAAGTGTCAAGTGTAAAATGTTTCATAAAATAAAATATACTGTGGTGAGTTGGGGGGGGGGGTGTACCCAGACATTTAAATATAACACTGTAGAGCACTAATTACTGTGATATTTTAATCCAAGGTTATCATACCGTCACAATCTTATACCGGCCAATATATAGTAAATGCAAAGTAGCTCATGAATATTCATGTATATTTAGACAAGCATTTATTCCCGTGTTTGGAAATTGTGAATTATGTGGGAGGTTGAAAAAGTGAAAATAAGCGGAAATTCAATCGGATAGCAATCGCCTCAGAAGGGCTGGACTCAATTCAATTTTTAATGGCTGATGTGGTGATCCCTCCTCTGGATGGAAGCAGTGAATTTATGTAGTTATTTATTTATTCTTCCCATGGGCCAGTTGCATTAATTACGTCAGGACAGGAGGGTGTGAAAAAACGGATTCATGAGTGTGAAGAATGCCTACCTAAACATACCATAAAAGTTTGTTAGTTTCTGCAGTACAGCTTAAACAATTTGTACATAATACACACACATATATATACTTGTTTAAATACACATACACACAGTTAATGAACAATGCGGGGTAACAAGGAGGTCAGTTATATTACAAATAATAGATCACGGTTGGAGAGTGTAAATTTATCCCGCTGCGGCGGGAACCCGGACAGCCCAGCTCTAAATCAGCTTGTTAGCCACACACCATTGGCCAAGAAATCATTATGGTCGCGAAATACACTTTCTCTCCATATTTGTCCACTTGTCATCAAGTAATCATTTATCAGTAAAACATACAAAAACACAACAAATCATAAATCTCATCACAGCTACTTGCTCAAAGACATTTGTTTCAAGCTGTGAAAAAACATGTGGAAGTAACTGAGGTTTGCATTAGGTTTACAAGTAATTACGTTGGTGACCAATGCCGTTTATGCTGTTATTATTCATAGTTTGTGTCTTTTGGTGATGAAATTAGTATTGCTATTAAGGCTACATTTAATTACAACTTTTATTTATAATGAAAGTATATCATTTGAAAACATCCTGTAATCATAGTGTTTTAATGGTTTTAACATGGTTTTAATTGAAATCAACACACACAACTTGAAGCCTTGACATTCGCATGCATTTACAGTACATGTATAGTGAGAGAGTTGTGCTCCTGTCTCCCACTGAGCTTCGAAGAACTTGTAATTAGTGCAATTCTTTTCTCTGAACTCTTGGGTTTAATTAGTCACACTGACTCACTGATGACTGGAGCTTTTAATCAATTCTTCTCCCAAAATAAAAGGACATCTCATCATTACGTCCGTCTCCTCCTTTGGAAAATCAAAGAAACATCCTTGAGAATGGCTCAGCTGATGGTGTCCATCCATCCTAGTGTAGCTCAAGTTATATTGAAGGTATAAGTCAGACTTAATATCAGGAAGGACAATAGGATTAATAATTTACTTAACCAAAGCCAAGAGATTACTGTGGCTGCACCTAATTTTGCTATTCTTTAGTTACATTATTAACTTAAATAAGGCACCTTCTAAAGTGACTTCATACAATTGCTATTTGGCTTTACAATAAATAGGTAGTGTAGAGTGTCAAGGGTTCACTAATTATGTCAGCTTTCCAATCGCCTGAATAATCACAAAAAATCACTAGCTACTTCCTTTGAATCCTCCTGAATACTGGTAATTCCACCACAATCACTCACTTGTGTGTCAAGCTCCTCCTCACACTTGCAGTGTGTCTGGTGGTTCAGAACTCACACCCTCATCAGCTACTTACCCTCGTCAGTTTCCATGTGGCGGTGGTGGGGTGGGATGTAGGACTGCAAAAGTTTGTGAAGGTATGATGAGGCGGAGCCTGTGACGGTCCTGTATGCAAGCATCAGTGATTTGAACTTGATACGAACCTCAATGGGAAGCCAGTGGAGAGAGATGAGGAGAGGAGTGACCGGAGAGATGAGCATTGCAGTAATCGAGTCTTGATATGACCAGTGCTTGAACTAGAAATTGAGTTGAATGCTCTGTTCCCAGCGGGCACCTCAACGTCAATTTGTTATAAAAAATGCTAAATCAATTTGACCTCAAAGTTAATTTGATACCCTTTAGACCACAAAATTCATACTCCAAAGTGACCATTTGAAAATATTTTTTTTTCAAGTCAATAGTTAAATCGTTCTGACTCCAAGCAAATTTCAACCGCCGTCTGCCCCTTTTCCCGTCCCATTCCCCCTTTGCTGTCTGGTGCAGCCCAAAGGAAACATTTGATGACACAATGCTTCTGAGGAGCCAGGTTTGGACTGTTGTACTGCACCTGAAAAAAAATAGATAAATTTTAATTAATCTTAATGTACAATGTAGCAACTACCAATTAAATAATCAACCTTAACATTTATAAGCTTCTCCTAGATTAAAATCCATAATTTAATTGCAGGCGAGCCAGGATTCTTTTTTTTTCTATTAGAAAAAAAGCAGTTTTTTCACTTCTGGTCCCATTTCAAAGTTAACCTGTGTCTGTTGATAACAAACCAGTGTCTGTTGATGACTATCCAAACAAGTCACTTTTCTTACTTCCGTTTTACATTAAAGAAATATAACATTAGCTCTTGCTTAATGTTCAACAAAATATTTTCATATTTATTAATTTGTTCTGGATGTGAACTCCTTCTGCCCCTTCCCCGGAATTATCAATTGACGGGTAAGTCACGCAACACTGAAGGTGTTGAGGGAGCAAGCGACCGACCCGAAAGAGAGCACCCCAGATGTTGGAAGGAGTCCTGTGGGATCGAGTATTACAGTATCGAGACCTGTAATAAGGGCTCCAGCGAAAACATCGTCCTGACAAAGAAATTGGGAGGGACGGAACAGCCATCGCTATCCACCACAGGGCGGGGTCATACAAACCACCAATAGAGGGTTGTATGGCATTAGGCAAAAAAGGGAGGACCAAGGTAGGGGCATCCCTTATCCCAAAGCTTTGTCAATGCTAAAATCTATTAATATATGGGGCTTAAAAAAATCTTAAATATTTTTTACTTTAAATTGAGTTATTCAATTAAATTAGATTTATAAATATATACATATACACACACTGAATGTTGATATCAATATGATGTCAAAGATATTTGCCATCTTATGAAAAAAATACAGTTTATTAAACGTCTTTCAGGAGGAGTCTATCTGGAGCCACACCTAATTCAATTATTCCATCAACCCTCTTCCATATAAGCTGTTCCTTCCTCTTGTTCCCTGACTCAGTCCGTATCAGCTTCATTGCTGTTCCCTTCAGCTAAAGCTCAAAGCTCAAGCTCAACTCTAAAACCCAAACCACCTTTGCTACCCAAAAATGCCATCTTCTACCTCCAGGAAGTCGCCAAGACTACCGGCTCCTCCAGCCGAAGAAACTGACAGATCCCCGGCAATGACATCCCTGGGGACCGCAAGAGGAAGGCAGAGGAAAAGGGCAGCATTATCAGCCTCCCGACCCTGCGTCTCCCAGACTCCCGAATGCTCACCAGCATCCTCAGAGGCTCCATCCTCCTATAGAACAGCCAGATCTTCGCCAGGACGAGACAGTTCCTGGACGATCCAAAAACTATGCCAGGAACTAGCGAGGATTAACATCCAGCCCTCGAGAAAGGCGAACAAAGCCAAACTCCTCAGGCTCTACCAAAGCCACACGTCAGCTTCTTCGCCGGGACCCAGAACCGCAAACTCCCAGAGCGCCACGCAACAACCACCAGCGAAGAGGAGAAGGATGATAAACAACATCACAGCGCCCCCTTTCCCGGAGCTCCCAACCGAAAGACCAGTGATCGGCGCAACCACCAGTTTCCAGCCAGCTCCTGGACATTTCCCACACTCCAGCTCCGCTCAGTGGCCGGCTCCCCTCGCCTTCCCAATCCCAAACTAGCCATTTGGACCTTCCCTCTCCTTTCCAGCCTCTCTCCCCAATCTTTTCCCTCCTAAAGCCGGCGAGAGCAGCGAACCTCCGGCTCAGAGCTGGCCCCCAGGTCCCAACGGCGCCCAGGCGGTTTCCCAGTGGCCAGCAGCTTCTATTTCCCTCCCGCCCCCCACCACTGTCCCTCTAACTGCGTTGCCAAAGAAAATTTTACTTTGGCATCATCTGCGGGGATCTGACAATCTCCCTCAAAGGTTCCCCCACATCCTCTCGCCTTCTCTTGGTTCACCGAGGTAATTTGCTCTGTGCTCCCTTACAGACTGATGTAATTACCTCGCGCTTGTGGACAATTTGGCGGTCTCATACGGCGGCATGCACTTTTACCTCTACCACTGGCTTTTCTCAGTCAAGTGCGAGAACAGACTGGCCCAATGTAATCAACTGATTTACTGGGGGGCGTTGGACAAGAGCTGTTCATGCGGGTCTTCACTGGCGTGAGAAATGTCTCATGTGCAGGGCGCACAATCACCCCACCACTCGTTGCCCCATGATTCTCCGCCTTGACGACCTGGGAGAAGGTCCCTCAGTCCCCCCACAAGGGTCCACAAGCTTTCCACGTCCACTCACTGCACCCCCACCCTCACTGTTTGCTCCTTCTGATCAACCCTGCACCTCTTTCAACAAACGAAGATGTTTTAGAGCAAAATGCTAATTTTTGCACATATTTCTCATATTGCGGGGGTGCCAACTCACGCATCACATGCCCTGTGTATAAAAGCAATAAAAATGCAAAAAATTACCTCTCGACCCCAGTCATTATTTCTCAGCTTGCACTTGAATGATCTAATCACCCTTTTCCTTGCATTTCAGAAAATCTCATCGATGGCCTCACAAACGGATTTAATCCTGGAGTTTCTACTAACATATCCTCCAACTTTATTTACAATAATCTCCAATCCGCATTAAAAGAACCAGACATAGTCGACACTCTTCTAGCTAAAGAAGTTGAAGCAGGATTCATAGTCGGTCCTTTCGAAATCTCCCCCTTCAGAATCTTCCGCTCCAGCCCTATTGGAGTAGCATCCAAAAATTTGTCCAACAAGAAAAGGCTTATCATTGATCTATCTTCTCCTCATAATTTCACCACTCCCAGCATTAACAGTTTCAGTCCCATTCATGATTTTTCCCTAAGTTACCAAGACATCCATCAAGCTGCGGAACTAATCTAAATTGCAGGAAAAGGGGCGTGGCTAGCCAAGCTAGACATCCTCAGCTTTCAAAATTCTAACCATCCACCCTGATTTTTGCCATTTATTCTGCATTTCCTGGAAAGGAAAAATCTTTTTTTGCAGAACGTTTTCCACCTCGTCCTTCACCTCCTAGATGACTTCCTAACACCCCCACGCTATTCCCGCAGCCAATTCAACCACAGCCATGTCATTATTTTACAAATTGAGCATCCCAATAGCCGAAGAAAAATCTGTGAGTCTCTCAAGATCCCTCGAGTTTCTGGGCATCACCATAAACTCAGACACCTTCCAATTAAGCCTACCCAAGGAAAAAATTGATCGCATCATCCAAATAGTAACTTCAGCCATCGAAAGCCAAAAAACAACCAAAAGAGACTTCCTCTCTCTTCTAGGGCACCTAAATTTTTCCATGCGCATTATCCTGCAAGGTAAACCTTTCGTGTCCCTCCTTCTGTCATTTGCTTCAACCGTCCCAAAGCTCCACGACACTGCCACCCTCCTAGATGCATGACGCAATGAAATCAGCCTTTGGATTTCCTTCCTCAGGCAATGGAATGGCATCTCCATATTCTACTCCGACGTAGCTTCCTCCCCCATTGACATAGGCCTTTTTACAGATGCAGCCCCCTCCACAGGTTTCGGGGGTTACCTTTCAGGTCATTGGTTCGCATCAACATGGCCCCCTTACTTCCAATCCCAAGATCAACCCTCCGCTCTGCTCGAGCTGTACCCCCTAGTGGTGGCAGCCCACTAGTGGGGCCATGAGTGGACCTCCCTCTACAGTCTAGTCCATTGCGACAACATGGCTATCGTTAATTGCATCAACAAAGCCAGAGCCAACCCCCCCCCTCCCCCCTTTAATTAAAAGATTAATATGGATTGCAGCTTGTAAACAATTAATTATTAGAGCCGAACACATTCCAGGAAACAAAAACCAGATTGCTGACTCTCTCGCTTTCTTTTTCAGAAATTCAGAACATTGGCTCCCAAGGCGGAACAGGACCCGACCCCAGTGCCTCACTTTTCAGAAATAATATTCCCCTGATTCAACCCCTTCGCCACCTCTTGGATTCATCACTTGACACCATGCTCCAAGCAGTCTCCCCTAGAACCCTGCAATCATACATCATCGCTTGGAAATCATTCAAATCATTCCACAGCCACTTTTCCTTCCTCTTCTCTGATTTCTTCCTTTTGTCCATAACTTCCTTCACATATTTTCTCCACCGCTGTAAGAACTTCCAAGCAAACTCCATCCAAAGCTACTTAAGCGGCATCCAATTTTTCCATAAACTAATTTATGGGTCCCCGTCCAAACCATATCCAGCTCCCACACTTCCATGCTGCATCAAACGCTCCCAACCTCATAACCCAGACTACCGCCTACCCATAACCCTGGACATCCTATCCAAATGCATACATTTTCTCAGATCGGGCATGTTCAACCCCCTAACTGCCCACACACTAGAAGCCATGTTCATCCTTGCCTTCACCGGCTTTCTGAGATGTTCTGAGTTCACAGCCTTCTCCCCTTTCAACCCTGACATCCACCCCACCGTGGAAGATCTTTCCATCCTTGACCATGAATCATGAATCCATTTGTTTCCGCATAAAGAAAAGTAAAACATCTGATCTACATTTTCAATATACCCTCTCCCCTACATCCCTACCAGTCAATAGCCTCCTATGCCTACAAAAAAGCAAGCTCTGCCCCCTCTCCCCAAACCCCTCTCTTCACTGATGAGCATGGAAATCCAATCAATCGCTTTTGGTTTACAAACCAGCTCAAACACATACCAAGACCTTTCACCTCAGAGCTGCTGGATCAACCGCTAATTTGCATCGACAACCAAATTCTCCCCCCAAGCACTCCGAACCAGACCCGATAATGGAGGCGCCTTTCAGTCCAAGTTATGCACCTATAGGTTGACTTAGCAACCGGATGGGGCATCTGCTAACTTGCATTGAGGCAGGTATCGATTCCATTGATCATAAGGTAACACCTGGTTTCACACCCCAGGAACGTTACACTTGACCCAGACTAAATACCAGAAGAACTCTCTGTGTCCCAAGTTCAACACCTTGAAGATGTCTGCACGGTACCTTTAGAGCTGCTTCGTGGCCTGGCATTGATTTATTTCGATTAGGCTGGCTCCTCAAAGGCACATCCAGGTTGCAACACCGGAAGCGATTTTCTGAGTACCAAGTTACGCACCTAGAGGGTCCGATCGCACAGCACTTTAGCACTGGACAAGACACCTGCTAACTTGCATTGGATTTTGGTATTGAATTCTCCCTGATCTTAGGCTAGCACCTGGAAGGCCTGTCCTCAGGACTGCTACGCCTAACCCAAAATCTCAATACCAGGAGTGCTTTTCTGAGATAAAGTTACGCACCTAAAAGGTGTCCGCACAGTACCTTTAGAGCTGGAAGGATCACCCGCTAACTTGCATTGAGGTCTGGTATCGACTTCAGCCGATCATAAGGCAACACCCTGGCGGCATGTCCCCAGGCTCGCTGCGCTTAACCCAGACCCAACACCAGAAGTGCTTTTCTGAGATCTGAGTTAAGCACCTAGAAGACCCCTCCCAGTCACCTTAGCACTGGATGGGTTATTCAATGGGATATTCAATCTCCTGAAATGCAGTTTATTAAATGTCTTTCGGGAGGAGACTATCTGGAGCCACACCTACTTCAATTATTCCATCAACCCTCTTCCATATAAGCTGTTCCTTCCTCCTGTTCCCTGACTCAGTCTGAATCAGCTTCATCGCTCCCACCTTCCTCCCCTTCACCTCTCATGGGGGTCTACTCGGACGCTTCCGAGCAACACAGCAAGCCTGCTTGTTCGTACCCACCACACACGCTTATGAACTTAAAGCAGGTCTAGATATTCGAACTCCTAAAAAAGATATTTTATTGTATCAACAACTTCCCTTTAACTAAATACCAGTGCAAATAATATATCTTCAAATTGAACACAAAATGGTATAAAACTGAATAGGGAATCAGACTTTGACAAATTTTTGACGTCAAATTGACGTTCAAGTGCCAATTGGGTTAGAAGGTGTCTGATCTTTTTGATGTTAAACGGAGTAAATCTGCATACTCGAGCGGTTTTAGCGATGTGCTCTTTGAATGTTGGTTGCTCATCGAAGATCACTCCATAAACCTGCAAAATATACATTTGATTTGTACATTTGTAATGCACATTACATTCCTGAATTCTCAGGTATAAAACAAACAATGTTTGTTTAATTTCTCATTTACCATATTTTTCGGGTCATAAGACGCACTTTTTCTTCCCCAAAACTGAGGGGAAAAAGTTGGTGCGTCTTACAGAGCGAATGCAGAGCGCCGCGAAGTCCGGTCACGGCCGTATGAGAGGCGTAAGAGCTCTGGTGCTAGGCCGAAGCCGTGGCCATATTTGTACAGCCGGTGCTGCGCGCTGACGTCATCGCCCATCTTTGCCATAGCGCAGTCATAACGAAAACGGGAAAAAAAACTACATTTCCCACAATGCCTTTGGCTTCCGCATCCATTCTCACGAGCGAAACTACAGAGCTCAGCTGCCGTTTCTCACACATTCAACGCATTTGAGTGATCTCTCACGCAACAAACCCGATTTCTCATGCTAAAATACATTTCAAGATGTGAAATGGGCACAGCTAATAGTTTATCTGCGATGTTTCTTGAGCCTGATGTGACGCTTGTGCCGGATAGCCAGCGGAAAAAGAAGGAGCTTCAAGACGAGCACATCATCCCAAACTCAAACCTTTATTTTTAGCCTCCTTCAGCGTCACAAAACAAAAGAAGACAATATACAACAGGGTAGCGGTCCCAGGGGAAGAGCAGCACACACTTGTCTCTCCCTCTCCTCGCACACACTGAGGGTTTGGGGACACACACGCAGCTCTTAAAGGGCAACATGCATACATATACAATGTGGTACATAGACCTAGCAGTGGACGTTACACTTACATTAAGTAGTTACATTTATTTTACATTAAAATAATTATTAATTAATTATTAAATAATTATTATTTTACATCTGGGGTGCCCAGATTCTTTTAAAAGGTTTAAAGGGGGGCTCGACTAAAAAAGTTTGAGAACCACTGTATTATTACTAATGTGGGGGCAATCTTACTAGCTATTATTAGTAATGTAGTGACAATGTTACTGGCTATTAGTAGTAATGTAGTGACAATGTTACTGGCTATTATTAGTAATGTAGTGACAATGTTACTGGCTATTACGGTATTACTAATGTGGGGGCAATGTTGCACTGGAACAGTGATGGTGATAACGAATGATGGACTTTAGAATGATGAGTTGGGGCAAAGAAAAACATTACAGCCTTTTTTTTGTTACTTTTACTGTTTACTGTCTGTTCATGTTACATGTTTGGCTGTTAACTTTTACACAGTTGATATAAAATATTTTACAACAGTATTTGGTTCAGAATCTTTTTTTTTTTAGATCTTCCTCATTTAAAATTGGGTGCGTCTTATGTGCCGGTGTGTCTTATGAGCCGAAAAATACGGTAATTTATTTTATTTCTCTATATTCACTTTATTTGAGTTGTAATCAAAACTGGAAAACATGTGTTTTTAAGCCATATTCTGTATCAAGTGTGAATAATAATCAGTATTCTGATAAACACATTTAATTTGAGCTCAAAAAACTGATTAACAAACTGCTGTCTCTGCACTTGGTCTTTTATAAAGGTCTCACTTCTTTTGTACATCGTTTCTCACTCAGAACTCAATCTTGTCACAGAAGGATTAAAAAAAGCTAGTGTTAAGTTTGCAAACTTTGGAAACATTTGACAATATTCATATGTACCAATATATGCACAGATTTCTAAGGCATTCAGTAAAGACCTTGAGTTTGATGTTTATGAAAGATAGAGTGCTCTAAACAGACTGTTTTCTTTCCCTCACTTTTTGTATTGGACATTTATCATGTTTAAACTGAATGTTTGCTTGCAAATCCCATTTTTACTCACATCCATTTGCAAACACCTGACATCTCTGGCTAGGAATGTGGCACTTGGACATGGTTTATCGCAGTTTAAACGTGCCTCACTTTACCATCTGCTCTCAAAGTAGCTTCTACACTTTCACGTCATAAACAAAAAGTTAAGACAGATTTAATGCTTTGCAAACCCATGAAAATAAGCAACAAATTGTTTTGTTTAATTGTTTATTAGCCTTCCTGAAACTTGGAATTTGAAGAACAATAATTACTTGAAGACATTATTACTTTTTGGTGTTATGGATAAATATTTTGAAAAAAATCTTTACGTACAGATTATACTATTTTTCTAATTGATAAATGAAAAGGATGGTGGGTAATGGAACAGGGTCATACAAAAAACCAGTTGTATGTAATA
Organism: Danionella cerebrum; assembly: GCA_007224835.1. NCBI lineage: Eukaryota > Metazoa > Chordata > Actinopteri > Cypriniformes > Danionidae > Danionella > Danionella cerebrum. The sequence goes on along the minus strand of SRMA01026071.1, from coordinate 231,279 downwards.
CACAGGAAGGGAGTGCCCAGAGAGGCGACACCCAAATCCAGAGCCTAGTTCTGTAGGGGTCATGCCCTTGCGCAACACCTGGACTGCCACTATCAGTAACAGACCCTACTTCAAGGTAGTAGTACCTGATGAAGGAATTGGGTGTCGACCAACCAGAAGCTCTAAATATGTTGGTAAGAGAGACCCCCCTGTCCTAGGCCAACGAAGTAGAAATGGGTCCTCAGAAAAGGGCAGGGCATCTCATCTCACACAACCTGTAAGCAAGCTAGATAGCTTCCACGATCCAGTGGGATAACTGCTGCTTGGAGACCGTGGACCCCAGAAGCATTCAAAGAGTTGATGGGAGTTGCGAAACTAGGTTCTGTGTGGGTTGACTCGAAGGGCTTGACCTGGACAAAGGGATCCCTTGGCTCATTCTGCCTCCACCTGGAGCAGGGCTTGCAAGGTCACCACCTGGTTCCGGGAAGAAACCGACGGGACCTTGGGGATGAATCCGGAGTCCTAAGCAGCAAATTCTAGGCATGACTTATCGGCGGGCAATGCCTGGAGATCTTTGACCCTTCTCAGTGAGGCTAGGGCTAGCATGAGTACGGTCCTCATGGTGGCTGTAAAGGAGACATCTGCAGGCTGCAGAGGACAAACCGACCCCACTTACCAGCATAGCATGGTTGAGTAGAGGGCTCTAACTCATGGTCTATAGTCCTCACCAGGGAGGGTGGTAGAGGCTGGGGGTTGGACACACCGGTAAAGTGAATGGCCTAGAGAGACAGAAACCTGCTCTGACTCCAGTGGAGGAGCTGTTGGGCTGTTGTAGAGGGTGGGGGGAACCCCATACCAAAGGAAGGACAGATTTTCAAACTTTCAGGTGAGGGAGACAAGGAGATGTCAAAAACAGACAAAGCTCTCCCTGACAAAATCCCTAACTTGTAACTCGTGAGAGAGGCGATAACTTAGGTGGTCGCAAAAGCAGGAGCCCAAGTGGAATCACTGAGGCTGTAACTGCCATGTTCACCAGAGCCTTGGTGTGTGTTTCCTACTTTTATCTGACCATTTCATACAAAAATTAACACAAAATTGCATGTGTTTTATATTCCTGTATTCATAAAATTGGATGCGGGTGCGGTCGGTACAGTTCTTATATAAGGAATGTAAGACAATCAAACTATTTGCGGAACTAATTATTAAACTAAAAATCACTCACTAAAACAAAATAGAAACTATTTACAGGAGCAAGTAACATATAAACAATACTTTTAGATTTATTTCTTTTAATTTTATGCAGAGGTAATTTTATTTAAACACAATCTGAGCACAGTGAAACAAAGTACAAGAGCGAATGAGAGAATTAATAGCAACTTTAGAAAGAGAGAGAAAAACAGACTGTGAAGTTTTTCTTTTCTTCTAAAATAATTATCCTGTTTTTTTATTTTTATGTTCTGGACAAGCTCTGTGTCAATACAAATTTGTGTCATTTCAATTTAATTAAGTGCAAATAAAACATTTGTTTTCCATTTCTATTTATTTATATGAAAATGAGAAACGAGTAAATCAAACAAAAGCACATCTCTACCTCTGTCCAAGAAAATCTATCACATTAAACAGAGACATGATCGTTTAGGTCTCTCTACACTCATCTTTTTAACTTATCAGAATGTGTTTATTAAATTTTGAACATTATAATACTGATTTAGAGAGACCTTATGTAAGGTTTATGTTGTTATTTTAACACAGCATATACCTGAAGGGACAGATAATGAAGTAGAAGCTTGGCATTTTTCTGCACATAATTGCACTTGTTGCAATGAGCATAGTCTGCTTCCACACGAATGAAGTATAACCACACTTTGGAATGACTTTCTCCGCCATCGGCGCTCTATAAGCGTGAGCTCTCGTGCTGCGTGCGTGACAACTGTCTTTATTGCAGATCATACATTTCGTGCATGAGATTCCAAATAATGGAATCATAAATATTATTGCAAATTACACAAGGCTGGTCAAATTTGCTATGTATTATTTATTTAGCATTAATAAATAAGATTCTTTTTTTTTATTTCTGCAGTACCAATTGCAGAACCGTTAGCATCAGAGCTTAACGATGCTCCATTCTTTTATAATGTGGCACCAGGGCTTATAAAGTACCAGGTTTCGGTACTCATGCATATATACATATACACAATTGGGCTGGGTATTGTGACCAATTGGGCGATTTGATTCATATTTTTATTGTTTTGATTCGATATTGTTTTGATTCCCATGGCTCGACCTGCGCCCTACTCTGGAGGAGAGGAGGAGTGCAACGGATTACAATGCTCTCTAATTTTTAACATGCAACCCACTCTTTATCCCACTGAAAAGTCCAAAATTGCATTCATCACCTCTCTACTCACGGGACCGGCACTGAAATGAGCGGAGACCATTTGGCAATAAAACAGACTTGGCATCCAATCCATTCAAGCTTTCACGGAACACTTTAAAGAGGTTTTTGGCCGTGGTGATGGAGAGGTTGCCACTGGAGAGCAGTTATATGATTTGAAACAAGCCACAATGTCTACTCAGGATTATGCTCTATGCTTTCGCACTCTCGCAGCAGCAAGCGGATGGAACGAACGTTCTCTTCTCACCACATACCGGCTGGGTCTCGAACCTTCATTGCGTCTCCAACTGGCAGCCCTGGATGATAGCATGGGTTTAGAAAGATTCATTCAAAAATCCCTGAGATGCTCCGACCGCATGAAAATCTACCACTCCGATTCCGTCATCGATCCTCCTACACTCCCTCGCCCGTCAGAGTCAACACTCTCTCCAGAACCAGAACCAATGATCCTCGAGTCGGGCAGATTAACAACTACTGAGCAACAGAGAAGGCTGACCCGGGGCTTATGCATGTACTGTGTAGCCAAGGGGCATTCTCGAATACAAAGCCCCCCTTCGTCCAGTACAAACCGCGGTGAGTGTGTTCAGTTCCAGCGTTGAGAAGATGTCCCTGCTAACTACTGCAGTTCAGTTAACTACTCCCTCACTGTCCGTTTCAGCCACGGCCCTCATCGATTCCGGGTCAGCTGGGAACTTCATCTCAAACGCCCTATGCCAACAGCTCCATCTCCGTACCGAAGCCTCCTCAACTATCTACCAGATCCAACCAATAACCACAGAACTCAAAAGTAAGGCCCGAATCCATCGCAGATGCGAAGCCGTTACTTTACACATTGGTCTCCTTCACAAGGGGAACATTCAATTTCTGGTTCTGGAGGGCGCTGCCATGGACATTATTCTAGGGCGCCTGTGGCTGGTGAAGCACGATCCCATCATCTCTTGGGGCACAGGAGAAATTCAAAGATGGTGCAAAGGATGCACAAAGGATGTTTTCCCGATCTCCCACTTCGAAGAACCATGTCAGTCTGCAGCACATCAGTAGAAAGTCCCCTAGAAAAACAATCGGTACAAATTTCTGAAATATACTCATCTTCCAAGGACGTCTTCTGCCCCAAAAAAGCTTCCCAGCTACCTCCACACCGACCATTGGCTTCAATAAGAGTGGGGTCTAAGATGTCGGCTCTGGGAACCCATGATCTTTCTTCTGGCCCATATCCTTCCCAATCCAAAAGACGCCTTTACTCAGGCTCCCCTCTTAACTCATCCAGACCCAGACATTCCTTTCGTGGTGGAAGTGGATGCATCAACCACAGGAGTAGGAGCTGTTCTGTCCCAATACCACGGAAATTCTAAAATACTCCATCCATGCGCCTATTTCTCCAGGAAGCTTAGCCCGGCGGAGATAAATTATGACATTGGGAACCACGAACTTCTGGCCATCAAGCTCGCTCTGGAGGAATGGAGACATTGGCTGGAGGGAATAAAAAACATCCGTTCCAGGTGATAACCGACTACAAAAACTTACTATATCTGCAAACAGCTAAAAGACTTTGTCCACGTCAGGCCCGTTGGTCATTATTCTTCTCCAGATTCCACTTCTCAATTTCATACCGACCAGGGTCTAAGAATGTTCGAGCAGATGCACTCTCCAGAATTCATGAACAGCAAGAAATCATTGATCCACCGACCACGATTCTACCCGAACACATCTCTATCTGTCCCATAGAATGGTCTGCCCCTCCTGCTGTAGTCACTCGTGGATCCAGAACTCCGCCGGGCTGTCCATCCAATCGACAGTTCATTCCTGAGGATCAATGGGTAGATCTCATTCACTCCACGCACACCTCCCTGGGCACCGGGCTTCCAGGGGCCAACAATACCCTCTCGCTGCTATCCCAACGTTCTGGTGGCCAAACTTCTGGTGGATCTCCCCTCATCGGATGGTAACACCTGCATTCTGGTCATAGTAGATCGTAGATCGAAATTTGTCAGCTCATCCCCTTGAAGGGTCTTCCCACAGCCCTGGAGACGGCAGAGAATATCTTCAACCATGTCTTCCGATGCTTCGGGTTACCAGAGGATATAGTCTCTGATAGAGATCCTCAATTCATATGGAGATTATGGAAAGCCTTCTTCAAGCTCCTAGGTGTGACCGTCAGCCTCTCCTCTGGCTACCATCCTCAAACAAATGGCCAGACGGAGAGGAAGAACTAGGAAATATGACGGTTCCTAAGAACATTTTGCCATGACCACCAGAACTCCTGGAACCAGTTCCAGGGCTGAGCAGATTATGCCCGAAATTCACTGCGGCAACCCACCACAGGACTAACACCCTTCCAGTGCGTCCTAGGTTTCCAACCACCACTATTCCCATGGAATAGGGGAACCATCTGACGTACACGCAGTGGATCACTGGTTTCGGGAGAGCGAGAGGGTCTGGGGCAAAGCTCACCATTTCCAGAGGCAGTCCGCAAAGCCAAGGAGGTGTCAGACCGGAGGAGGATTACAGGCCCCACCTGTACTCCGGGACAGAAGGTCTGGCTTTCCACCAAGGACATCCGCATGCGACTACCCTCCAAGAAACTTAGCCCCAGATTTGTCGGCCCCTTCACCATTCTGGAACAGGTTAACCCCGTCACCTACAAACTCCAACTACCACCCCACTATCGCATCCATCCTACATTTCACGTATCACTCCTCAAACCCTTTCACGACCCTCTGATTCCCTCCACAGAGCCTGGCCACAAGGAAGAACCCCCTCCCCCTCTAATATTGGAAGAGGGATCAATCTACGCAGAAATCCTACGTTCCCGACGTCGTGGGGGCCAGCTAGAATATTTAGTGGATTGGGAAGGATACAGGCCAGAAGAAAGATCATGGGTTCCCAGAGCTGACATCTTAGAACCCACTCTTATGGAAGAGTTCCACACCAATTACCCTGAATTCCCGGCACCTCGTAGACGAGGTGGACCTCCACAGCATCAGAGGTCTAGGCCCTCAGGAGCGGGCCCTGGGGAGGGGGGTAATGTCACGAATCAGCCAGGCTCTTCCACATCAATCACCCAAAGATCACTGTCACCTGAATTCTAATCACGCAAGGATGGAAGCAATCAAGACACACCCTATATATCCTCACTCTCCCTCACCACTCACTGTCCGGGCTCGTTCCTACGAAGCGGACTCTAGTGCAACTCTCTCGTGTTCACTATATCGAATTAGCAATGCTAACCTACCTGACTTCTCTATTCCAGTCAGTCCAGTCCTCCTCGTGTTCCATCGTGGTTTGTGTGTCTTCAGCCTGGTCTTCCAGTTCATCTTCTCTTAAGATTGTCTCTCATTTACCCTGTGGAAGAAACCAACACATCTCGGAACTCTCTTCATTCCCAAAGTACCCAGTATTGCAGATCTTCCATTCTCACCTGTTGTTGCACGTCATTCCTCGTCTGCTGCTATCCTGTTGAAAATAAAATATATCTTGGCACTAATCACCTCGTCTGTCCCGTCTGCTTCATAACAACTACTACTAAGACATTGCTTATACTAGTATATACAGTATAAATATTTACAATGAAATCTTTGCTTAAACACAGCTAAAGTGCAGCAATAAATCAAGGAAATCAACCACTCATCTGTCTCTGCTCTCCTAAGCTCCACAAACTTCCCGTCCCTGACGCACACACAGTGTCGTCATTACCATTAATTCTGGTTACAAAAAGTCTGTTCAGATTTTTTTGACACACACCACCAGAGCTATGGTGGTTGAACTGCCCACGTCATTATTTTATCACCAGCGACGGATTTGGTGTTTAGAATCAATATTGTTGCGCTAAACTGAAGATCTATATTTTTTACCCAGCCCTAATACGCATAAAGATACATAATAGTGTTTTTAACCTCTCTTTGTAGGATTATTTTTAGATACTGCTTGTGCTCATTTTGAAAATAACAATCAGCACAGCATCTGCTGAGTCAGCTTTATGTAACACCTATAAAGTAGTTAGCTAGGCTAAGAAGGGAAGTGAATATTTGTGAGCAGCATTATGGCTTCATGCCCAGGAAGAGCCCTACTGATGCAATTTTTGTTCTGAGAATTTTTTGTCCTTGTTGATTTAGAAAAAGCGTATGACTGGGTGCCGAGAGAGGAGCTATGGTACTGTATAAGGATGTCAGGAGTGGCAGAGAACTATGTCAGAGTAGTTCAGGATATATATGAGAGGAGTATGACAGCAGTGAGATGTGCTGTAGGTCAGACAGAGGAGTTCAAGGTGGAGGTGGGGCTACATCAAGGATCAGCTTTGAGTCCCTTCTTATTTGCTATGGTGATGGACAGGTTGACAGATGAGGTCAGGCAGGAATCTTCGTGGAGAATGATGTTTGCAGATGAGATTGTGATTTGTGAGAGCAGAGAGCAGGTGGATAAACACCTGGAAAGTTGAAGGTGAGCTCTAGAAAGAAGCGAAAGTAAGACAGAATACATGTGTTTGAACGAGAGGGAGGGAAATAAAACAGTGAGGTTACAGGGGGCTGAGGTCAAGAAGGTGCAGGAGTTTAGGTATTTGGGGTCAACAGTCCAGTGCGACGGGCAGTGTGGAAAAGAAGTGAAGAGACGAGTGCAGGCAGGTTGGAGTGGGTGGAGAAAAGTGTCAGAGGTGTTGTGTGACAGAAGAGTGTCAGCAAGAATCAAAGGAAAGGTGTAGAGAACAGTAGTGAGAGCAGCTATGATGTATGGGTTAGAGACTGTGGCTATGAGGAAGAGACAGGAGGCAGAGATGGGGATGTTGAGGTTCAGTTAAGGAGTGACAAAATTAGGAACGGGCACATCAGAGGGACAGCTCAGGTTGGTTGTTTTGGAGACAAAGTCAGAGAGGCCAGATTGAGATGGTTTGGACATGGGCAGAGGAGGGATAGTGGTTATATTGGTAGAAGGATGTTGGAGATGGAGATGCCAGGCCAAAGAGGAAGGCCAAAGACGAGATATATGGATATGCTGAAAGAGGACATGAAGTTAGTTGGTGCAAGAGTAGAGGATACTGAGGACAGAGTTAGGTGGAAACAGATGATTGGCTATGGCGACCCCTATACTGGGAACAGCCAAAAGTAAAACAAAATTAATTATGTGTAATATGTAGCAGGGGCTGCAAACACTCCAAATGTTTGTCATTATTAAACTAGAAATTTCAAGAAGACAAAAGTTTTTCTGGGTTGCTATTTAGCCAACCTTTTAGCTGCTTCTTTTTATTATTCTGAATTCAGTACATTACAATTAAACTTGTCACTTGGAAGAATATTAGAAAACCATTTAGAAATGTGTTCATTACGTGGTGATGCTAATGGAACTGTGATCCTGCATAACTAGCAGCAATTAAACTTTCAGTGCGTTTCATTTTCGGGTGGCTCTCTATTTCCATTTGCTAATTCTCCTGCTGTATAACTTTAGCAGCTGCATGTCTAAAAGTTGCGATTTGCATTAACATTGATCATTATGTTGCTGCTCCTCATGAATATGCAACCAGTGCTATTATCAGCCAATTCAAGCGGGCTGTTATCATAATTCACTTGTGATGAATGTACCAGAGAGTGTGACTGATGATCTGATGATGGAGGCGTTTCAGTGTTTCTCGATAATTTCTGTAAACTCTTAATCTGAACTCTCTCCTTTACACTGTGAGGCTGAGAACTGAGCAGATTATCACAAAGTGATCAGAGACTAGATCCTTGAGCATTACCTCTTTATCAGGTCTATATTTATCAGTGTCAGATATGTGGCTGGTAGAGTTGAAGATCTACTGTGGAAGCTGGAAGAATTACTTGATTTAAAACAAGTGAAGTATTACAATCGTACATGGAGGTTACAACCTACTTACCTATGCTCTGCTTTGTCTTCAGACTCCATCTACTCACCACTGAAGTTCCAATTGGTGTTGCAGTCAGTTTGAGTTAGGAGATCACGTCCTAGCCAGATCACTCTCCCCATCTCATGTCTGTTGGTGAACATTCTGGCATCATAAAGATCTCCTTTCAATCTCCCAAGAAACAGCTAATACCAATACTCACCTGGACACCTTTGGATTATCAATGCCTGCTCCCACTCTGAGAGCCATCAAGAAGTCATTCCATACAACTTCCTTGATTACAGCTTCTGGTAATTCAAAAATCGACCGTGTATATTACCGTATTTTTCGGCTCATAAGACGCACCGGCACATAAGACGCACCCAATTTTAAAAGAGGAAGATCTAGAAAAAAAAGATTCTGAACCAAATACTTTTGTAAAATGTTTTATATCAACTGTGTAAAAGTTAACAACCAAACATGTAACATGAACAGACAGTAAACAGTAAAAGTAACAAAAAAAAGGCTGTAATGTTTTACTTTGCCCCCACTCATCATTCTAAAGTCCACCATTCGTTATCACCATCACTGTTCCAGTGCAACATTGCCCCCACATTAGTAATACCGTAATAGCCAGTAACATTGTCACTACATTACTACTAATAGCCAGTAACATTGTCACTACATTATTAATAATAGCTAGTAATATTGTCACTACATTACTAATAATAGCCAGTAACATTGTCACTACATTACTAATAATAGCTAGTAACATTGTCTCTACATTACTAATAATAGCTAGTAAGATTGCCCCCACATTAGTAATAATACAGTGGTTCACAAACTTTTTTAGTTGAGCCCCCTTTTAAACCTTTAAAAGAATCTGGGCACCCCCAGATGTAAAATAATAATTATTTAATAATTAATTAATAATTATTTTAATGTAAAATAAATGTAACTACTCCTTAATGTTAAATAACTCATTATTTATAACTTATTCAATTGACAATTCAGTTGCATGGTGTTAAGATATGATCCTTATGCGCTCTTACCTGGTTAGGAACACTACCCAATTGCAGAGCACGTTACTTGCGTTTGTTATCCAGTATGTACATGTGTGAGATCTACCGTTGAGAGATGATTTGAGTTTGAGTTTATTAAAGAAGACTTTCAGTCATTGAGAGCATTTTGTTTTCCTCACGCGAGCAAGAGAGAGAGAGAGAGAGAACGCTGTGCATCTGACGTTCACCTGCTGTTCTAATAGAAATCCTTTTGATTTGTCAGCTTATGAAAACCCACATAACTCCATTAATGAAGGATCAAACTGTCCAAGTTTGTGAAACTGTCAAGTGAATGTTTAGCGGAAAAAAACCCTCACAGACTGAAGACGATGCAGATCGATCATCATCTTATCGTCAGGCTCAAGAAACTGTGCCCATTTCACATCTTGAAATGTATTTTAGCGTGAGAAATCGGGTTGGTAGCGTGAGAGATCTCTCAAATGTGTTGAATGTGTGAGAAACGGCAGCTGAGCTCTGTAGTTTCGCTCGTGAGTATGGATGCGGAAGCCAAACGCATTGTGGGAAATGTAGTTTTTTCCCCTGTTTTCATTACGACCGCGCTATGGCAGAGATGGGCGATGACGTCAGCGCGCAGCGCTGGGTAAACAAATATGGCCGCGGCTTCGGCCTAGCTCCGGAGCTCTTACGCCTCTCATACGGCCGTGACCGGACTTCGCGGCGCTCTGCATTCGGTCTATAAGACGCACCAACTTTTCCCCCTCAGTTTTGGGGAAGAAAAAGTGCGTCTTATGAGCCGAAAAATACGGTACATCGTTTTCCTGTCTCTTGTGTAGAGAAGAGACAAGCATTAGAACAGTGATCTAGGAGCAGTTGTGTAAAGTAACTAATTACAAATACTCAAATTACTTTAATTGAGTAGGTTTTTTTTTCAGAAATTGTAATTTAGTGAGTAATTTACTTGAGAATATTTTTTGTTCTTTATCTGTACTTTTACTCAGTTACTTTTTTTAATGTATTTTTTTTTCTACAGGGGACCTATCATTGCCAATCAAATTGCATATAAAGTAACGATCACCCAAAAACAAGATCTAGCGAATGTAACAAATACAATAGCATCACATCATTACAATCAGTAAAAATGGAAATTATTTTGCGACAACTCGTTTATTTTCTTTTATCATTTCAATCGCCAGGAACATAGTTGAAAGTTTATTAACTGCTCTTGCTCTTCTCTTCTTTCACTCTCTTTTTCTTTCAATTTTTATTCTGTATTTATTTCTTTTGTGCTCTCACTCTTTCTGTCTCTCTCAATTTCTCTTTTTTCAATCTATCATCTCTCATATTATTTCCTCTCTTTCACTCTCCTTTCTCTTTTCGCTCATCTTTTTTACCTCCAGCCCTCTCTCATTCTTGTAATGCTATCTATCTCTTCTTTCATGCTCTACTTTTTACCTTCTCTTTCCTTATGCTATTTCTGTTTCTTTCTTCTCTTTCTTTCTCTTTACCTTTTCTCTATTTCTGTCTCTAGAAAATGAATCTGATAAGATACTTTCTTTACATTTTTGACATGTAATGGTACTTTTACTTATTATTAGTATTATATTTCAGTACTCTACACTACTATCTAGGAGCCAATGAATCAGAATGAGCTTTATTGCCAAGTAGGTTTGCACATACAAGGAATTTGCTTTGATGACAGACTGAGGTAGCCATCTGCGGTGCCAACTTGTAAAGAAAGAAACAGAGAAATGGATATACATTAGATAAGGTAGCTCAAAAAGAGACTATTCCTGTGTGCATCCTCCCGCATTTTAATGCCACTTACGTCACAACGGTGGCCCAAGGCCGTCTCATGTCAGCAAAACTCGAAGGGTCCTTAAAATGCACCCTTGAAATGCGTCCTACTTTCCCCTGCATTATGAGAATGCATCGCGACCATCCTTTGTGGCCTCAGATATCCCACATTGCTTTGTAGTGTTTTTTTTATTAGATTCAACACAAAAAACACTTTACTTTGTGTTTGCATGTAAGTATGCGTTTGTTAAATAAAGGGAAAGCATATTTAAGCATTAAATGGTGGTAGTGGTAGGCGAATTGTACAAACATTTATTGTAAACATTGCCACACCAGCCAAACTAATGTTAACTAAGTATTGGTGGATGTCTTTATGTTTTAAGAAGCAGACGAAGGAGTTTATAAAACTTATAAATACAGAACGGAGCTAGAACAGCTGATTTAAATTACACACAACATAAAATAGAAAATGAATGTGGGAAATGTGACCAATGTAATCAAAATGAAAACACATACCATGTTTTAATACAAGGTATTCAATATAAAAAAGACATAAAGAAAGAAATAGACCAATTAGAAATAAACCCTAAAACCCCAGAAAATAAATTAAGCAATGAAAAAACTTACAGTGATCTTACAAGTTAATTATACACAAACATAAAAATAAAAGAATCGCTCAAAGAAAAATATTAATAATATAAGAACGTTTCATTCATTCAACTCAGGATCCAGACTACTGATCCAGCTGGTGGCGCTAATGCACCATAAGCAAACTGCCAAAAACAACAGAAGAAGCCTCCGGAGGATCCTCCCGAGCTGTAGCCTTAAAGGCTGGGTAGGAAGGACTCTCCGGAGGCTTTTAGAACCTGGATTGGGACACAGCCACAGATAGAGATAATTTGTCTAGGTTACCTATACGTAACCCCTGTTCCCTAAAGGAGGGAAAACAGACCAACTAAGGGACTTACCGAACCTGGGAGGATGGTATCGACATTTTAATGGGCAAATTGATTGGTTTGCGAGTGTAGATGCGTAGCAATCAGCCACTCTATAAGACTGGCTCTACACTCATTCTGCTTCTTCCGTGGAGCCGAACCCTTACCTCTCAGCACCTGAGATTAGGGACTTGAGGGGCTTGACATGGCACGGGAACGTCTGCGTTCCCTCCTTTAGGGAACGGGGGTTATGTATAGGTAACCTAGATGTTCCCTTACAGTTGAAACGCAGACTAAGTGTCGAAGTTTCGACTAGGGGACTTCTATAAAGGGCCATGCCTCAAGTCCATCTAGTCAGGCCAACTCTAAACTGTGAGGGTTAGGAATAGCCAGGCCCCCAACTGGGTATTTCTCCTTTTGCCCCTTTACCCGGAATAAATCTATTGCGGGGAAGTCGCATGATGCTGTTATAGCAGGGCGACCAGAAGGAGTGCACGTCTGATATGGAGCAGAGGTGAGACCTGAAAAGGGCTTCCCGCGAAGCATGTTTCAAAAGGAGGGTAGAAACGAAGGCCATCATTCTGCGCGACAGGAGGGGGGAAGAACGGAAGCGGGGTAATACAAAATAACCTGAATAGGGGTTTGTATAGATTACACAGATTGGGCCACCCAAAAAAGGGGGGGGGGGGTCCGGACCCGAGTTCTGTAGGGGTCAGGCCCAACGGCAAAACCTTTCTACCAGAACCGAGCAGAGCTGACTGCTCCGCTCAGTCAGATGCCGCGTGGGGGGAGGATAGAGTTCACTAAACCACCGTAAGGGAGTAAATAAAAGGGTCTGCAGGCACAGCACATCCTTAACCTGGTTTCTGACAGTGTCAGGTGCAAGGCCAGAGTTGGGGATGAGGGATAGGATGTTCAACCGACCCATGGGTATCATCCCCCAACTGTGCCCCCGGTTAGCTGTGGAGTTAGCCTCCACAATCCAACAAGCTAACCGCTGCTCGGACACAGCCTACCCCTTGCGCTGGCCCGCAAAACAGATGAAGAGCTGCTGGGAGATACAGAACTCCTGGGTTCTGTCCAGATAGAGCCGGAGGGCACGGGGCAGGGCCTGCAGGGTCACCGTCTGGTCGCGAAAGGGGAGCAAGAAGTGCCAACAGAAGTGCCGTCTTCAGAGAGAGGGCCAGCAGATCTGAGACGGCCATTGGCTCAAAAGGGGACATCCTCAGCCCTCTCAGGGCGATGGAGAGGTCTGAAGAGGGAACAGAGGGGGGCCTAGTAGGACATAGCTGTCTAGCCCCTTGGAGGAATCTCAGCGTCAGATCGTGGCTGCCAATCTATTTCCCTTCGACTCGAAGGTGGAAGAAAGAAATCACTGATGCGTAGACCTAAAGGGTCGAAGGGGACAGCCCCCAATCGAAAACCTCCTGGAGGAAGGTCAGCATGACCTCTCCGAACCATGCTTTGTTGGGCCACACACAGGCACAACAAGAAGCAGCTCATGCTTGTCCTACCGGGCCTTGGACAGAACCTGTGCCAGGGAGGGGCCAGGGAGAAAAAGAGCTGGCAGTGGGCGTTCTCTTGGGAGGCAAGGTCTATGTGTGTCTACACAGGTGTATGTGTGCCTACCCGAACTTGTCCCAAATCTGCTAGATGGCCAGGGGGTGGAGACGCGATTCCCTTGCGGCGGGTCTGAACCTTGACAGCGATCGTGTTTAGAGAGCCGGGGGTGTGAACAGCTTTAAGCAACAACAGTCTGCTCTGACTCCACAGGAGCAATCATCGGGCGAGGTAGTGCAGGTGGTGGGAGCGTACCCCTCCTTGGGAGTTGATGTATGCAACCACCGTCCAGCTGTCCTTTGTAAAGGTGTGTGGGGAGAGGCCAAAGAGCAGGACTCTGTACTGGTAAGCCTGGCCCTCGAAACAGAACCTGAGAAAGGGTTTTGTGATGACGCGCCATGGCCACCTGAAAGTACGCGTCTTTCAGGTCTATTGTAGTGAACCAATCCCCAGGATAAATGCATGGCAGCATGCTGCAGATCGTCAGCATCTTGAATCGTAGCTTGGCCAGGCCCCAGTTCAGATGCCTCAGATCCAGGATTGGTTGTAACCTGTCTGACCTTTTGGGTACCAGAAAGTAATGGCTGTAAAACCCTTTCTGCATTGGCTGGTGAGACCGGCTCGACTGCTCCTTTGTTCAAAAGGGCAACGATCTCCTCTAGCAGAAGTGAGGCACCTGTCCGTGGCACAGGGGTCTCTAATACACCTCGAAACCTGAAGGGTTTCACAAACTGAATCGTGTAACCCAGCCGGATTGTCCGGAGGACCCAGCAACTGACCCCAGAAACCTTGGGGGTCCTGCAACAGGGGAGTCGGGTAGATGGTGATACCCTGAAAGATCTTATATCTTCCCAGAACCTCAGGAGCTCTTCTTACGGGAAGAAGCTCTCGTCTGCTTCCAAGAACCCTCTGAGGAAGACGGTGCAGGGGTCTTCCTCTGGCTTTTGGCCGGAGGTTTAGACCGTGGCGGGGGGTACTCTCTCTGGCGTCTAGCAGGCGGAGAGGGCACCAAGCCGAGCTTGTTACGGCGCGGAACCATCAGCTCGCCCAGACCCTCCACCTGCTGCCTGATCGTGGAGACCTTTGAAGCAAAGTCATCCACGGCAATGCCAAAGAGGCCATTGGGAGAAATAGGCGCGTCGAGGAACCTGTTTCGGTTCTCGGTTAGCATCGACATCTGTTCCAAGTGCAGATGGCGTCCCTGGACTACAAGCATGGATATCGTGCGATCGTTGCTCTGCGCTGCGGATTTTGTGGCCCGAAGGGCGAGATTCGTAGCCGAGCACAAGACTTGCAAGGACTCGAGGCTGCCACCACTCTGGTGCATGTCTCGGATGACCTTGGCCTGGTAGACCTGGAAGGTCGCCATGGCATGCAGTGCAGCCACAGCTTGACCCGCAGCCGTGCAGGCCTTCGTCATCAGGGCTGATGAGAACTTTCCGGCTTTGGAGGGGACACCCGGGTGCGACCGCCAGGCGTAAGCTCTTCATGCACCTCCGGGAAGAATGGTACTGGTTGGGGGCGGGGAGCGGCATCCCGGCGTCTGCCAAAATATCCAGCCTAGACGGAGCTGATTCAGAGGGTGAAGGCACCTCTAAGCCAATCTCCGCTGCAGCCTTGGAAAACATCGGCATGGCTTCTGGCTCCGCTTCCGCTGCAACCCCGGAGGGTGGCAGATCAGAAGCAAAGACACAGAAGAAAGTGCACCTTCCGAGGCTGCGATGGATAGCACCTATAGGGTCGTACAGCGACATCGGTGAATCCGGAGCAACACCGACGCCTACAGACCGGACGGGTCACACTTCTGGCACAAGGGATCGCCTGACATCATCATCCCGGCGTCGTCCTCTAAGGCCTTGGAGCAAGGGTGCTCACACTTTTTCAGCTTGTGAGCTACTTTTAAAATGACAGAGTCAAAGTTATCTACCCGCTACAAAAATGTAAAACATCAATCAACAAACAATTATTTTCAACTTTATTGAGAATTGACAAAACACACATAATAATTAACTATTTACATTTTTTGTAATAACTTGAGTTTAATTTGATGACTTGCACTGAACTTAACCTCTTAAGCCCGAGAGTCCCCGGTACCGGGGACTTGCCCCCTTGTGCGTTACATTTTCACTCATAGCTCACTAACCCTGAGAATAACCCACACATATTAAATACTGTTGTGTTCAGCGGAAACTCCTCTAAAAACGTATTTAATTCAATTTCATATCCGTTAACCACAGCTCGAACGCCATGCAAATAAACAACAACATGTCCGGAGTATAATTCATGACCACGTTTTTGTTTATGTGCGATATGTATCCACAATATAAACGGAAACACCAAAACCATTACATTAAATGAAAGCTAACAACCAGCTGAATCCAGTGATATGCAACTCATTAACATTGCATGAAGTATTTCAGAGCAGGGAGCGAAAGTTCCACGAAAAAACGCCAGCGAAAACCAAGCAAGCATGTAAATCTTGTCTTACCTTTGCCGTTTTTTCAACAAAAAAGTTATTTCCATAGCGATAAAAGTCCGTTTGTTGTTATGTCCGGTCGATAGCTTCGCGCAAACGCCATTTTGGATCGACCGGTCGATCGCAATCGACGTAATGAGCACCCCTGCCTTGGAGGAACTAGTCCAAATCAGTGGAGCAACCGAAGCTTCGGTGTCCTCTTCCTCGAAAAAGGACCTCCTGTACCTCAGTGTGCAATTCGGGAGAGTGTTGCAGTGCAATCACTCTCGCCGCACAAGAGCTGTGCAGGCGTGTTTGAAGCCCAAACACTCTACACATTTCTCGTGACCGTCCTTCGACGAGATAAATCCACCGCAGCCAGGAGAAACACAGATTTTTCCTATCGCTGTGAAAAGAGGACGTTACAGGGAAAAACTGAAGACTGACAGGCTCAAGCTATGAATCAAAAGTGCTGCAGATTGTCAACTGGCTCTCTGGGCTAGCACAAGCTTCACCGTTCACTGAGGTAAGCAACCTATGATATTTCAGCTGAGAATAGCGTTGAAATTCAGAGGATGGCAACATCATTCACTCCGAGGAAGAAAGCAGAATGAGTGTAGAGCTGAGCGCCCATCTTATAGAGTGGCTGATTGCTAATCATCTACACTCGCAAAACAATCAATTTGCCCGTTAAAATGTCGGTACTATCCTCCCAGGTTCGGTAAGTCTCCTAGTCGAAATTTCAACGCTTGGTCTGCGTTTCGAATGTAAGGGAACCTATGGTTAACAGATACACATAATGCTGTACTCGCTTGTCCCTAGTTGTAATACAGTGGTTTATATGTAAGCTATTGAGTTTTCATCAGAATTAATAAGAAGAATGATGCAATAATAAAACGTTACAATTTTAGTTTTGTAGTGTATTCTACGGGTGAACAGTTTTAAGAACAGACTCAATTTTACGTTTGGCTTGGTTTTTGTCATACTGGAGCATTTTAGAGTTCAGCTAAATGATTAACCATTAATTAAAATATTAACCATTTTCTGGGCAAAACATTATGTTTGGCACTTTGTAGATGGTCTCAGTCAGCTGCTCAAAGACAGAATTGTATTTCTGCAGGAGACATGCTTTGTCAATACATTACACATATTCAAAAGAGTGTCATTTGTCTATTAATAGCGTTTGGGTCTCGAGCTATTGAGTAGAGAAAACAGAATGTTTGAACTGAACCTGCTGTTTGTGGCTGTTGATGGAGCTTCGACTTCAAGCCTCAGTGCCACTAGTTGCATTTCACTGTAACATTTTAATCTTTATGGTCACCTTACGTGAAATAGCATGTTTCTACAAGCTTTCTCATTTTGCGCTTTCTCTCTATTATAGCTGCTTACCTCACCGCGTTCACCAATCAGACGATGCATTCTCTTCTTCTACTGTTGTTTGGATGGCATTCACCAATCCCACAGTGGGTTTTTTACGTTCCAGCCTAGATATATATGGAGGTGCAGCATTCATTTATCTATTCATTTATTTTTACCTTGTCCTGTCCTACTTAAAAGCCACCACATGGGGGAGTAGGTGCTTCGTTTGAGCTGGACAGTTTTTGTTATCTCCAGGGGAATGATCACCTAGTGTATTGTTTCCTCCTGTGGATGCAAGCTGTGAATTTATGTAATTATTTATTTTTCCTATGGACAAGTTTGCATTAAATACATTAGGACAGCAGGGTTTTGAAAGAGGGGAGTGAATGAGAGATGTAGGTGAGGGGGAAAGATTCAGAAGTGGGAGCAATACCTAGCTGATAAATTAAAAGGATTTCTATTAGAACAGCAAGCTTACAATTGTTTCCATGTGTTGACGTCAGGTGCACAGATGAGCTCTCTCTCTCTCTCGCTCTCTCTCTCTCTCTCTCTCTCTCTCTCTCTCTCTCGCTCACGTGAGGAAAACAAAACGCTCTCAAGGACTGAAACTCTTCTTTAATAAACTCAAACTCAAATCATCTCTCAACGGTACATCTCACACATGTACATACTAGATAGCGAACATAAGTAACGTGATCTGCAATTGGGTAGTGTTCCCAACCAGGTAAGAGCGCATAAGGATCTTAACACCATCCAACTGAATTGTCACTTAAATAAGCTATAAATAATGAGTTATTTAACATTAAGGAGTAGTTACATTTATTTTACATTAAAATAATTATTAATTAATGATTAAATAATTATTATTTTACATCTGGGGGTGCCCAGATTCTTTTAAAGGTTTAAAGGGGGGCTCGACTAAAAAAGTTTTAGAACCACTGTATTATTACTAATGTGGGGGCAATCTTACTAGATATTATTAGTAATGTAGTGACAATGTTACTGGCTATTATTAGTAATGTGGTGACAATGTTACTAGCTATTATTATTAATGTAGTGACAATGTTACTGGCTATTATTAGTAATGTAGTGACAATGATACTGGCTATTATTAGTAATGTAGTGACAATGTTACTAGCTATTATTAGTAATGTAGTGACAATGTTACTGGCTAGTATTAGTAGTGTAGTGACAATGTTACTGGCTATTATTAGTAATGTAGTGACAATGTTACTGGCTATTAGTAATGTAGTGACAATGTTACTGGCTATTATTAGTAATGTAGTGACAATGTTACTGGCTATTATTAGTAATGTGGTGACAATGTTACTGGCTATTATTAGTAATGTAGTGACAATGTTACTGGCTATTATTAGTAATGTAGTGACAATGTTACTGGCTATTATTAGTAATGTAGTGACAATGTTACTGGATATTATTAGTAATGTAGTGACAATGTTACTGGCTATTATTAGTAATGTAGTGACAATGTTACTGGCTATTATTAGTAATGTAGTGACAATGTTACTAGCTATTATTAGTAATGTAGTGGCAATGTTACTAGCTATTATTAGTAATGTAGTGACAATGTTACTGGCTATTACGGTATTACTAATGTGGGGGCAATGTTACACTGGAACAGTGATGGTGATAACGAATGGTGGACTTTAGAGTGATGAGTGGGGGCAAAGAAAAACATTACAGCCTTTTTTTATTACTTTTACTGTTTACTGTCTGTTCATGTTACATGTTTGGCTGTTAACTTTTACACAGTTGATATAAAACATTTTACAAAAGTATTTGGTTCAGAATCTTTTTTTTTCTAGATCTTCCTCTTTTAAAATTGGGTGCGTCTTATGAGCCGAAAAATACGGTATATAATATACATAACAATCATTTCATCTTGAGCTGACTATTCAACACTGTTCAGATTCATACCAAAAATAAAGTGTATACGCCTTCAAAACTGACTGTTTTGAAGATTGCCTTATAAATACAAAAATAATTTGTAATATATTACTACTATTTAATAAAAAGCTTGTATTCTCATTTTGTTTGATGAAAAAAGCATGGGTTCAATCGATCTCAATGAATCAAACAAAGTGAAAAGGCAGTTAATGACTCCTTTAAAATGTAATAATTTGATTACCATAGATGTAAAAGATGAATACTTTCATGACCAATAACTTACTCTGCTTATAACAGCTGCAAGTTCCTTCATGTCACCGTTCATCCCAATGAAGGCACTGATTGGTTTCAGTAAACGCTCCTGGTGATTAAATTAAATGAACATCAAATTCCAGTAAACCAATGTTTGACCCAGATTTAGTTTGGCATAAAAATGGCACATATAAAGCTGCTAGAGTTGTAATATAGCATAATTTAGAGTAAAGTACTAAAGGAGGGAGCTTTAAATAATTATTTTTGTTCAGTTCACAAAAGAACCGCAGCTCTCATCTGAATTATTAGATTACGCTGGTTTCTGAACTGATATCTGAATCAAACCGACTTACTGTGAAATCTCCTCCAGGTATAATTGTGTCATTAACAGAAGCTTTAACTCCATCTTGAACCAGATTCCTGTGATCCAAGTGATGACCCTATGAAGAAAGTCATGTTTTGAACAGCAGCAGTTAAGATGTAGTAATATATACATATACATATATTAGAATCTATTGTCTGAATAATTTCTGAGATAGACCAGGAAGTTGCATTATACAACAGGAAGTTACATCACAACCAGGAATGTACAAGCCCTTTAAATGAAGTTATGAAAGACATTTGGACTTTTCTGCTTTGGGCTCTCAAAGAGACACTTGGCCTCTTTATTTTCCTCTCCCTCCTCCTCGTCTCTCTTTCCTCAATGCAACATTGCATTTAGCAGTTACCTTCAGGGTTTAAGCTAAATAAAGCTGTGTTTTCTGTTAAATCATCTTAAACCATCTAAATCGAATGAAGCTCTGTGATTCATGTTGTATCTGCCG
Source organism: Danionella cerebrum (assembly GCA_007224835.1). Classification (NCBI taxonomy): domain Eukaryota; kingdom Metazoa; phylum Chordata; class Actinopteri; order Cypriniformes; family Danionidae; genus Danionella; species Danionella cerebrum. Next base: position 210,966 of record SRMA01026071.1, on the reverse strand, counting down.
TCTCCTCTCTATTCTTTTAAACTAAGTCCTGTTGCTTAAGAAACTTAAAAAAAATGTTTTATCCACCAATCATACAATTTCAGCTATAGTTATGGGGTAAAGGAGTCCTATTTCCTCTGGAGCACTCCTTGATTGACCTTTTTGACCCATTATTAACTTTAAATAGATCTTTGCTCTACTTCTTTTTTTTCTACCTTAATTTTTTTCTACTCAATGATTTTAAGGGTAAATGCTATTTCAAAACGCATTATTTTTTTTTTAGCCCAATTTGGTTCTCATGGTTCTAAACAGGGCATAAATAAAGAAACAACAAATCTACAGTTAAACATAACCACATCAAAAGTTTTTCATGGCAGGGTTAGCTTATACAAAATGATCCTGTCTAAAAACGTAAAAGAAAACACACCTTTCTCAAGTGTGTTCCATCTTCTGTTCCATTTCGGACAATCGGCGACACATTCAGATTAAACCCTAGTGAATCTGAAGGTGCCAATGGGTCATGATCCTACACAGATCAAATACAACAATTTAGTCAGATGAGAAAAATTAAAGTGAAGTGACATTTGATGACTTACACTTGATTTACTTGTTTGTTTAGATTCAGACTTTTTAAAAGCGTTTCTAGAACGAGGTCGCTGTACTGAGTTGATTCTTGGGAGCGTCTGGTTGGATGAAGACGTTCTTTGAGAAATTCAGACACAAATCAAAGGAAAACATGAGAAACAAAAACCAATAAAAGGCTTTGGAGCTTATTGTACTGGATTTACCTTCTTCTACCACAACTCTTTACATTCCGACTCTCTCCTGTGAAGAAAAACTCTCTAAACGACTGATTCCAGTGCATTAACATAATTTACAAGATTACTAATGAACCTTCCAGGAAATATATGACATGCCCACATTGGACAATGAAACGGCTTGCTTTTAGAGAAATGATTTATGAATACAGGATTAAATTTAGAGAGATTGTGAACTCACCTTGTTCCAGCAGTTTCTTTGTTAGTTTGGGATATTTCTGGAACTTTATGTAATAATAACTCTGATATTCCATGAGAACTGTCTCCAGGTCGACATTATCGCAGACCTCAAAACGGGTTAAATTAAAACTACTTTCTTTCTCCAAAACCGTTGCGGTTTCCATGTACCTGTGTGCTCAAAAACAGAAACGTTTGCTTTCCCTTGTATAGATTTAATATAGTTTGCTTTCCCTTGTATAGATCAGGAAATTATATTTTTTCAAGTTATGAGAAAGATACCTCACCCTTCTTCCAGTAAATGATGATGAATCAAAACAAGCAAGTTTCTCCTGCGTGATTCAGTTCTTAATTCATCCTAAACAAAAAAAAAATAATATCTTTATCTCCATTTATGTTATAACATGCCACAATGAACTAAAATTGTTTTTTGAATAAAGTTTTCTATTTAAGGGTGGATTTGTGGTGTCACGTCAAGTCAGATGTTTTTATATAGCAATTTTATGCAGATGCATCAAAGCAGCTTCACAGAAGGAAGTGCCTAATATAGATTAGTTCTAGTATGAGCATGTCTGGTGGAACAGAACTGTTATACATTTTTTGGCAGAGGCCATGATTAAACAATATTTAAATCACATATATGGATTTAATAATGATGACAATAATTTAAATCTAGTAACAAAGTTTTGCTATATTTAATTAGCATAGAGTTTTAGACGCATGGGGAAAACCCACACTTGCAATTTAAATTCAATTTATTCTAAAAATAACAATGCTAATTCATGAGCATCATAATATTGGGCAACTCCTTGGTTGTGATGTTGTAAATATTGTTTCAGTCAAAGTTTTAACAACATTAAAAAAACACAAGATGAAAATCCAGGTAATTTTCCTTTGAGACACATCATGCCTTGATTAATATTAGGTGTGTTCAAAAGTAAAACATAATAGCTAACTCTGTTCTCATTTTTCAAAAATTAAATAACATTTTTAAATGAGCATTTTATCCTACATATGAAATAAAATCCCATTTCAATTCGGTTGGAAAAAATACAGTATTCTTTTTTCAAACTCTCTATTAGGTGTTTATTTTAGCAATAATAGTCTCCACCGTTTAACTAATTTCCTTTAAGTGTGATACACGCCAGAAGATGGCGCCAAGTGTTCAGCGAGGCGCTTAGCAGGTTGTCATGGAGATATAATGACTGTAAACAGACTCGCAAATATTAGCCTCACTAGCATTCTTGCTAACTATCTTAAAGTGCCTCGAAAGGCTAATTAAACACCAGAAAGTCTCAATTTGAGATATTTAAATATTGGTGTTGTACAAGATCTTTTATATGGGTTGCAACAAATGTTTGTTTTGAAAACAAATCGATTCGTTTCAAAATGGCGAAAAGACAAAATGAGACATATTCATAGACACGGAGGAACTCACCGCTTCTCGGGCTTCATTTGCAGTCCTGATGGCTTGATAAGAGAGATCCATAGCAATGTGAACACAGACCTGTCGTGGGTAGAAGGAAATGAGTGACCACGGAGGATCAGCGGCGCGTCAGTGGCTCGTGAGCCTGGAGAGAAATTAAGCAACGTTACATAATACGATACAAGTTTATTACTGGATGCTCTACTAAAAATAAACGTTGCTTGTATGTAACTATTGTAGTCATTGTTTTAGTCTACTAAAATGTAATAAGACTTTTTAAAACAACACGGAAAAATGTAAACAATATTATCCAATGTCTTTATTCAGAGAGTGACAAAGCTGAACACCTAGAAGTTTTAAAACAGGGCATTTTATTATGAAAACTAATATTCACAGTTTATTAAAGATGCAAAGACTAAGATCTCAAAATACACAGAACATTTTATTTATTATATGGTTAGAAACATTGTTAAAACATCTTTTCTTGTTTAAACACTGAGAATTAACATCAATTTTTCAACAGTACATTAAAAAAAAAAAAAAGACACAGCATGGAGGAGAAAAAATGAATCACTGAAAATCTTTCTTTTTCCATACACCTAGCAAATTTCCAATGCCCCGATAGTGTTCTTAAAGCAAGCCAGCTTCAGTGAGGAAAGTGCTTGCCTCCAAAATCATCCCTTTGAGGTAAACACGTCCGGTATAAAAAAGCGTCAAGAAGTCCTGGGTACTGAAGATGGTGTCAGCCAGGGCGAAGGTTAGAGTGGACGGGATGAAGCCTCGACCATATTCCACCATCCAGGTGCCAGCGCTCCACTGCACCGAAGTGGCATCTCCTACTGCATGAACGATTGTGTCCCCTGCCACACAACCAGACCAAAGCATCATGAAGCAGATCTGAAGATAACAGTAGCAGCATCTCCATCCACCTCTTTTTATGCCCATTTTCAATATCGCATTAAAAAACCCTGGATTGAAACCACGAGATGTTCATCAATTTTGAAAATGTTCCTAAAAAATATGTGCACAACTGAGTAGGATAAAGTTTTTATCCAAAAAGAAAAATGTGATATTGAATAACTGCAATGGAAACAAACTTACATGTAAATGCCAATGTAATGGCAATGCAATTATCTGTTGGAACTGGGGCGCCACAGGGCGGCATTTGGTTGTCTAAATAAAGATGCATAGAAATTTAATAATAAAGGTATTAGATACAAAAAAGTATTCTCCTAACGCAGCAACTTTTCTCTTGGATTCGTCGGATGAAAATGATGCCTTATTCGCAAATATTTTTATGCGATATTCCAGTTTTGCACACAAATTTAATTTGTATCTTTGGATGTAAACATGGCTAGTATCAAAATGATGGTGTTTATTTGTGATGTACCTGGATAGTATGTCTCGCTTTTAGTTGTTCCTTCTTTCCACTGCCTGAAGGTGCCAGAAATGATGGTGTCTGAGATCTCTGCCCAATAACGGCCTGTTGGAAATGTGGCAGTTCAAAAGCAGTGGTAAACATAATATTGAAAGTGCCACACTTTTAGGCAGGAGTGAAAAAAATGCAATAAACACTTTCACGAAAATGGACGTGTTCATCTCATTTTTTCCCCTCAAAAATGAGGAGAATGTAATGACACCAAATGATAAATTGGAAAAAAGGTGTAATTACCTTACACTATACCAGGAATATTAAACTAAAATTGAAAGAGGTCCGGTATCATAATTGTTTTTGGAAGCGAAGGTCCGGAAGATCAAAATGTCTAACTATTTACTGCAATATATTAATAAGTAGCTGCATGTAATCAATACATGAAATACAAAATTGAGTACAATTCAAAAATATTTATGCATTGTTAAGGAACATCAAACATGCACATAAATTTACAATGTAATCTAATTTATGAAATAAAAATGCTTTTCAAAACAAGAAAGAATACAAACGTTCAAATAGATTTGTGCTGAAATGTGCGTTCAAAACCTTTTTGTCTCATAACGCAGTTTGACTTAATGAGAGCTAGTTTCGGGTTTAGTCCCAAAGGGTTCTCAGGATTTGGCCGCACTTCTGCATGAGGTCACCCTCCACATTTCGTTAATGATAGGGGAAAGTGTTACATTTATTTGTATTAAGAAGCTTAACTAACAGTAGCATTAAAATTTGGGTTACGTTTCAAACTACTGAATAATGTGCTGCTTTCAATGCTATTTATTTTCTTCTTGCCATTTAATGACTAAAAATAAACTATAGAAAGTACAAAAATAAAAACAATTTCAATGCAGCTTTGTAATAAAACAAAGTGAAACTTTATCATTTCAACCATGTTGAGTCAAAACAAGCAAATAAAAAAAATGAATTTTAGGTTCGGTTTAGCTCAAAGTTGAGTGAACTGAAACTTGTGGCGTGTGAGAACAATAAAATTCGCGTCGCACACAATACGTGAGGGTTGAGAACCCTGCATTTCTCAAGCTCGCCTCTGTATTCGCTTTGTTTTCGCTAGCTACATGCAACCGTTATCACCATTGGTGTCTAATAATTCTTTGCAATCTCATACTTCATTCATCTGCCGGTTTCTGATTTCCCACCTGTTACCAGAAACGATTGGCTAAGAGAAGTCATGTGGGGTAGTTTATCTTGCATTTATTTGGACAATAACTACTGGAAAGATCCGCGCAGATTAAAAGAATACTGCGCTCCGCTAGATCTTGAATCAAAACGCTCAGTTTGCCAGCAGCTCCGGGTCCGTATGGGACAGCTTCTGGGTCCAGATCCGGACCGTGCTCCTGCCCTGTACCTTCAAATCATCAGAAGTTCTTCTAGGTAGACTATATGCTCTGCTTAAAATCCCAAACACACTTGCTAAAGTTGAGATCAGACTTTGGCTGATTGTTTTGGATCATTGTTCTGCTACAAAATAAATTTGGGGCCAATCATAGACCTCCCAGATGGTATTGCATGATGGGATGGGTATCTGCCTGTATTTCTCAGCACTGAATACACATTAATCCTGACCAAATCTCTGTTTGCATCCATGATCACCTCTGGCCAGTAGATGGTTGTACCTACTAACAGTTTTTTTTGCCAGTTCTGAACTGATTACTCTTCTGGACATCTTGCCTTCGAAGGGCAAATAGCTTGATGCTTTAGGCTCCTGCACAGCCACTACACTTACGAACCTCAGCTTGTTTCTTTGTGCTTCTTCAAAAGAGCTTGAATGTCAAACCTTGAAACTCCAGTCTGCATTGAAATCTTTATCTAGAAAACATTATTGAGGCAGTATCAAAAAACTACCTTTTTGTCTTGTTGCTGTGCTCAAACTTGCCATGATAAGAAACAGTCTTTCTCAAACTGTTCCTCACCTAGTCTTAAGCCTCCTACACAGCTGTTTCAGTTCATGGCAGGGTTTCGACCTACATGTGACTTTTATGATTGTTAGGTTTGGAATAATACACCTGACTATAATCCTACAAAATTTCATGTGTGCCTATAAGAAAGTATTCTGATTTGGAGGTAGTTACACCAAATATTGATTTTTGTACTCAAAATGCTTTTTGTAAATGTACAAAAATAAACTTTAGTTTATTAAAAACATTCTTTGTTTAAATTTTTCCACCTGCCTAAACCTGTTGTTGAGGAGTTCATGTTTACCCGAGTGTCCGCCTGTGTCCACGGCAGTCCCAAAAAGCAGCACATACTCAGTGAGGGAGGCATGGAGCAGACACATCGAGCCCATCCAGCCACCGGCATTTACAAACACCCACTGGAGATCTTCGTCTGGGAGGATATGGCCTGGGTATTTCCTGCGCAGCTCCACCACCACCTTTGAGAATGCCTGATCATGGTCCTGACCTGAAGCATGGACACAGATTTGTCTCGCAGAATTTTCACTTCATTTTGCATTTTATTTTTTTATATTTATGTGATGAACAGTTTGACACAGGGCAGTTGGTTCAGTACGCATGAATACTGGATGGATCAGCCTGTATATTTAATCCCAAAATCAAGGGAACTTTCATGTTGTTAATTTATTTTTTGCTGCATCAAAAACTTACCGAACCGTGACACCAGTGTGTGGTATCGAACCAAGCACTGAACAGTTAAATAAATATGTACATAATTCTTAAAATTATGAAATGGAGTGAATTTGAAGAAAACTACAAAATTATTTCTGACTGCTATTTTGAACTTTCCATTTATTTGTGCAGCCAATCAGAAACCTGGGGCAGTAATGGTGAACTTGGCACACTTGTTTAACTCCAACTGTGCCAAGGTCGAATATTACTGTTGTCCACTAATTTCGCCAAACTGTCAAGTTGCATACTACCGTATAATTACTAGCTTTCATGTTTCTGTGGAGTTTCTGTAATATATTCCCGCACAACTGCAACAGTTACTCACCAGCATACTGTTTGGCTAACTTGGCAACATCTTCTTTTGTGAAGACATATTGCTTATTTGCCATCCAATACCTTAAAAACTGAACTGCGGACAAAAGAAAACCAACTAATACCACACATTTAAGAAGACTTCTAATTAAAGACATTTTAGACAGCTCTAAGCGATTGTTTAAGGTTAAACAAGACCACACAACACATTCAGCAGGCGTCTCTCATACAGCATTGCAAACACGAAAGCTGATTCATTGATGGTTGCTGCTGACGTAACGTGGGGTACTGTGTAAAGCAACCAATCGACTATCGGAGACGATTTTCTTATCCAATGAATTCACGCGTTGCTCAGGCACAAATATATGCATCGTTACAACCGACAAGGCTTCCAAAATACGCATATTTACACCGCAAACTTCAATGGCTCACTCAGACATTTAAATACTTTCTCGTTTAAATGGCAATTATAGATTATAATCTTAAAAAAAGAACTTAGAATTTTTTTTATGTTTTCTTTTTTTATGTTAGAGAGACCACTTACTGCGTTTTATTTGCGCATCTTTCCTCGCTTCATGATGACGTTTCGGTAAATTGACGTTAGGATGCGTTTCCCGAGGAAGAGCAAGTAAAAAGAATTTGTGAATGACAGTGTAAAGGGAAAATCCAGAAATATAACTGTAGTCGGGTTATAAAACTCTCGTTGTTTCACTATAATACAAACAGGCAATATGGACACGAATTTTTTTCAATCGTTTGATCCTAAAGGTAAGAAGTGTTTGCATTTTGACAAATGTGTTTTTCGGAATTTGCTTGCTTCAGTCAAAATTAAATTGATATCCTCTTTATTCGTGCACTGTCTACTCTGTTTTACACCCAAAACAACACACTTTCACACTGAGTCACGTGATGAGTGTCAGACGCTGATCAGCTGGTTAACCACGGCTTCATCTGAATCATTTCACTGAATCGACTCTTTCACACCAGACATAGAAATGAACCGATTCAATTAGATTCATACATTATTCAGTCAATGTTAGTTTCTCTTGAAACGTCAATAGAATGTCCTTGACTATTTGACGTTGATTATTTTAGAATTAGTTTATCTGTCTGTAACATATGAGATGGAAGCACATATTTAAGATTAGGTGGAAGAAAACCCATAGAAAGGTATATCTCATACTTCTAAAGTGGCTTTCCTTGCAGCACCCCCCCCACACACACAAAAATCATATCATATTAGCATTTTAAGAAGGTAATGCCATGCTTTTGTGTTGTTCATATCTATTGACACTAAAATTAGTTTTTGCACTTTGACATCTGCATGGTCGTGAAGACTTTACCACAACGCAGTGTTGCATTGATTCAGTTCGCACGTTTTACAAAACTTCTAACAAAATCACCTCATACAACTCAATGTTAATCACTTTTAATTGTTATTGTGGTTTCAGAGCATCAGCATTTAAGGTACAATCCTTTGCGGGACTCGTGGGTTTTAGTTTCAGCCCATCGGATGAAGCGTCCATGGAAAGGTCAAGTGGAGAAACCCCCTGAAGATAATGTCCCACGGCATGACCCGAACAACCCACTCTGTCCTGGCAGTGTGAGGGCAAATGGGGAGGTGAGATAGAATGTTCCTGATTGTGGTTTCCCCTTTTGCCATTGGACACTTACCTCGACCTATAGACCTCCTAAAAAGATTGCAGATAATTATTGCCTATAAAAGAGAGGTTTGCTTTGGTGAAGTTCATTGCAAGTGTTATGTTTTACATTTGTAATGTAATGCAATGTCATGTCAAGTATTAAGATATGAGAAAGTGAAACGCTTCATTTACAGGACTTTAAAAGTCTATGAGTCTAAATTCATGAACTCTTGACAGCTCTGGGGAGTTTTAATGGATGCAGATGAAACTAAATGTCTGTGAAAAGTGATGCGTCTGCAGTTATTCTGCTGCAGTCTCTGACTAAGTAGAAAAACCAGAGCTCCTCTTGAACGTTGGTTTCCACTGTGATTTGAACTCCAATGAATATTCAGTGTTCTTCAATACTCTTTAAGCATGACAAATGCTCTTAGCTCTCTTTCTCCAGCTCCATATTATTATTTAATGATTAAATAAAAGAAGACATGACAAATTTAAATTCAGGCAAGATGTCGAGGATGTTCTCCTGAACTTTCTTAGCTCTGTTTTATATTATTAGGTGATTTAGACCCATGTGTGACTTAGAGCAACTTTTCTTTTCATACACTCCAGGAAGCATTGGAAACATTAATTAAACCAACATATGAAATCAAAAAAGAAAGAACGTACTCGTCATTTATTTTGATTTCGCTTTCTTTTGTTTTAGATTAATCCTGAGTATGGCAGTACATTCATGTTTGACAATGACTTTCCGGCTCTACAACCTGATGCTCCAGACCCTGGTATGATCCCTGGCCTCATTCGGACCCAAAACAATCTACTTTTATTATCTAAACGTTTTCTTTTTAGTGTAGTAAAATGTTCTGCTGAAATTAAACAAACAAACAAACAAACAAACAAACAAAGCATAAAAAGCAAACCTGCTTTTTTATCTAAACTTGCATTTTTTTGCATTGAACACTTAAATAGCACAGAGACCTGAAATTGCACTGACTTAACCCTTAAAAGTTGCTACGTCTACATTACATGTTGCGTTAATATTTTTATTTTAAAGCAGCTTTTTTGTGGCAATGCATGTTTACATTTTTAGTACAACCACAGCTTCTTATATTTATTGTTTTTTCATTTGAACAGATAGGATAGTAGAGGGAGACAGGAAGATAGGCGGAGAGAATGGGGTGGGATGGGAAAGATTACAGGCTTGGGTAGTTTTAAAATTTCTCAGGTAGTTTTAAAATTACATTACACAAAAATTCCACAACAAACATGATATTGTACAAAAAATAAAATTCAGAGTATTACAGTTTGTCCTTTCTTACTGCAAAAATCTAAATTGAGAACAAACTGTGTTAATGTTGTATAACAATAATCAAAAGTGTTGAGACAAAATAACAATTTATAAATCCCCAAAAAAGCAAAGACAAGGTCAAAATAATGTGAAAATTGTATATACAAAAGGCAAACCTCTCCTAAACTTTTTTCCATTTTGGCTTTTTTGCCAGACCTTTGAAAAACACAAGCCATCTCACAGGTCTTGTACTTACAAGGGTTATTCCTTCTTTTCACCACTAAGTGGCACTGATGACACCAATTCGCAGACTCTTGTAATGTTCATTTAAAACCAAAAATATCAAAACATTTTGGAAGCCTACACATTATAATTGAAATCAACAGTAAACTATAGCTGGGTCACGTCATTCCTACTTAATTCAAACAGCCGCTGTGAATTACAAACACACGCAGAGACTTCTAAGGGTTAATACTGCTCCTTCAGGTGATTTGGAAACCATTTTCATTAGTTCAACCTAACCTGTAGTTATGTTATGTTTTGTTATTTTATTTTATTCGGTTGCAGGTTCAAATCATCATCCTCTTTTCCAATGCAAAGCAGCCAGAGGAATCTGGTGAGATCGGTTTTCTTTCTAAACTAGCCATAAAACACATGATATTCTGCACATAGACTGTTGGGGCTCTGTTAAGGTCTTGGTGTGTTTTGTCTTAATAACCGTTTCCATGTAAACAATCTTAAAGGTTGGGTCCTGCTGAAGAGGATGGCATAATACACTGATCAAACCATTCAGACTTGGCCCACAATGGGAAAATTGAGCATGTGTAGTAGGCTGAATTAATAAAAGTATAATTTTCTGTGTAATAAGAAAAATATTCAATGAGTGGCGAGAGAGACACGGATAAACTGGCATAGTTCAAGGCCGTGCAGCGCTTTTATTTAAAATAGGAGCACCATAAATAGATAATTTAAAGTCACTGAGCATGGCGAAACTAGATGTGCACAGGCTCCCGGGAAGTGCACTGAGGAGTGCTCCAGGGTTCACACTGCTAAGTCCAGTGACATGTGGTTTTCCGGCCAGAAGCATGGGCGATCCCCTGGCTTCGAACTATGGGCCCGTTTTCATGGGCCGTCTACTTCGGGCCCATGGACAGCGAAGTGCTCCAGAAGCCTTCTCTTGAGCCCAGTGACTCAACTGGTCCTGCGGCGACCCTATTGAACCAGTCGTTGGGGACCTCCTGGGGCTTTTTCAGCTTCTGGTTGCTCCCGCAATTTCCGTTGCTGTTCTCGGCAGAGAAAAATGGTCCGTCCTCTCCAGCACACCGAACAACAAGCGCACACAGGCCGATGAATCGCACCTTGCAACACTGATCAGTCCTGCTACCTTGTAACAATACAAGGGAAACAAGAGGTTCTCCAAATGCATCAACTTCCATTTTAGTTTTAATATTTGGTGCCAATTTATAAGCAAGCGATGGTGAGGTTCTCATGGGCTTATCGGATGGAAATGGTACTTTTTTTTTTTTTTAGCAAATATTTAATGCGGTATTCCAGTTTTATTGGACCTATCGCACATGCAACTTTCATTTCACAAAAACAACATTTTCATATTGAAGAATTTCTCCCCAACAGAATCTAGGATAATATTTGAAAAGGTTGATCAAGGAAGACTAACCTTATAGTTACCTCCTCATAAGATATCAGATCAAGCTGATTTATTTTGCTTATCAAGGCCTCTTCAAACCAATCCGAAGTTTTGTGCGAGAACCATGGATGTCAATGGGAGCTTTGTTTTGTTCTGCCATATTGGTTTGGTTTTCCGTAATAAGAATGTCCAATGAAAGCTGGCTCTTGTGATGGTGTGTGTAGGATGTAACTGAGGCACTCGGTGAGGCACCCACATTTTCATAGTGACTTTGCAAAGAAAACAGGAAAGAAGAAGAAGAAGAGCAGGAAGAAGACGACGACGACAACAGAGAAGAAATCAAAGAACACTTTGAAAAAGTGTCGAGCTGTTTATTCTGTGGTAGCTGATCACATGGAGTTGTTTGATTAGATGCATACAGTAGTGTAGTGCCCCTGTGTGGCACTGAATACATCTGTAGTACCACAAACAGCATCTTCAGGCAGGGAGCATCATTGAATCAGGGGAAGAGCACCCTGCTGAGAGGTGTGTAGAGGTCTTAAGAGTAATGTGATACATTGGAAAGCCACCGAAATACAAGGGAGCCAAATATACATAAAAATCAGAAATGTATTATAAATAAATGTTATAGTTTATATTTTAAGAAATGTGTTTTTTAAATGAAGAGTGACTTTGAAGAGTGTGCATCACAGTGTTTGTTAAAGAACACCTGAAGCGCATGGGAACAAATTAAACGCAACATTTGGTTAGAATTCAGATTTTCCTTTTAAAATGCCAACACCAGATGGTGCTGTCATCCAAGAAGTGAATCACATGAAGAAGTTCATAAAAGATCTTTTAAATATGCAGTGAGTGTCACCAAAGACAACACTGGATGTTCTAGTGTCCAAATAATTCTTTGTGCTTTCGATGCATTATTAAAAGCATCAAATATGAGGATTTTTACAGATTCTCTTAAAAGCGCCCAAGCATCCAATTAGCTGGCGCTGCAGAGAAGGCCCACAAACACACAGATCCTGCCAAGTGATGCTCAGCTCTAATGCGATGGGATCTGACACTGTGTTTCAAAGTAGAAAGAATAGCCCTCGAGGCAGAAACAAGTCAAGGGCGTTTAATAGAGGGAAATGGATGCCCCACATAAAACCTGAAAGAGGGAAAGTTTGCAAGCACAGCTGTTTGGTTGCATTGAGGGCTCGCTGTAGATTGAAACACTGTTTTTGTTCATGACTATTTTTAGGAATTTAAGAACAGGGATGTGGAACTTGTTTATAAGAGATTGTTTTGACTATGGCTTTATACAAAAAACATGCAAATAGAGTGATGATTGGTTGAAGGGTTAACCTCACCTGCCCACAGGAATGTGTATCTTGCCATATCTATTATAAACCATACCTTGATGTATCCGTCCTTGGATAGAAAAATATAGAAAAATTAGCTGCGTTTTCATCCAACTACTTTTTTGCACATTTTGGAATATTGCATAAAAAACCCTTGTAAATACCAAGATGCACATAATAAAATATTATTATCGCAGCATGTGCATGCAAAACGTTGTCGCAATGAGGCGGCATTAATGGACTAACCAATGGAGCGATTTCATAGCTCAGCATCTGAAATGTTTGGTCATTCTAAAATTCAATTGCCAAATTCTGTCATCGAACTGGTTTGGGATCAGACGATATGACTGTGCATATTGCATTTACGTGTTCTAAGACACAAGTAAGTTATTATATGCGAAACAAGGCCTACTCCTACAACAACTTCGATTTTCTTTTGATATTTGGCAACCGTTTATCAGGAAGGGACGATGTTGTTCTCTTGTACTCGTTGGATAGAAAAGATGCTTTGTTCATAAATATTGTATGTGATATTCTAGTTTTGAGCATAAATATACTTAGCATCTTTGCATGGAAACATGGCTAAAGAAGATGTGTTTACATTGCATTTAGCAGATGCTTTTATTTAAAATGACGTTTGTTTCATGGAATTAAAGCATTTTTGCTTTTTTGGAGATTCATTGCAACATGCTCTTTTGAGTGAGCCATAGGACATCATCTCTCGAGAGGGAGCCATATTTGTTTTTACTATACACGAGTACATAATGATATTTACTCGTGTGGCTGAAAATGTACTCGAACCATATGCATAAAATCTAAAGAGAACAAAAACTTTAAGATATGTTCTCACATTCAATACCTCGCTCAGCATTTGACCTTTAATGTCTATGCGATCTAAAAAAACAAAACAAAACAAAAAAAACAAGCATCTTGACCTGTGGCTAGGTATTAGGCCAGTGATGGCGGGAACATAAAACAGGTTCTATTTATTTCTTTCTTATTTTTAAGACTAAATAGCTAATAGAACTGAATGTTTTGAGATTTTGATTGAAGACATTTGTATGGGTGAGATATTCTAAATTTAGGTGATCAGGGGGGCATTGCCCTTCATCAATGTTCGTTGATCTAAAATACCGCTGCAGCTATAATTGGCTCAGTGAGAACCAGCAACAAGCTGTTCTCACTTGATCCGCCAATTATGGCTGACATCCAATTCCCTGAAAAGCTGCCCCAAATGGAAAAACCTTCCTCCTCGATTCTCCATAGATTGTGGATGTCTTCCCGCTGCTGGGTTCCATCCGATTGATTTAACCTTTTCTTTGACTGAATGCAGGATCCTGAGTTTCTAAGCATTCATTTTTGAACTTTAAGACCATGTTTGCAGTTGGTTTCCTATAGGGTGAGGCATGTTATTTGGGTCATCTGATGGGCCATCAGGAATTCCTTCCTCAACATTTCGTAGATAAAGCCCAAAGCTTTACTTACACACAAATATCTAAATAAACCATAAACTCAAACCCTCACAACCAAGCATAAAACAGCCACATCAGCTTTGACTACCAAAAGCGCCTACCAGCTCAGAGGAACCAATGATAAGCTGAAACCAAAGGACATTTCAGGAAAACGGGTTGGCACTATACACGACCATATATAGGTAAACCGGAATTATATCCCTCATCCTCAACCTATACAAAACGTATAAAAGGAAAGGAAAAACTCAGTAAAAACCATAGCTTTGGTGAATACATGAACTCTGTGTCATCATTGCTATTCTGAAATCTCAGCTGGGGAAAAGAGTCTCTGGAGGAAGAGACCAGCTGACTTTCTATAAAAGGACCTAGTCTTTTTCCCATCCTTTTTATGAAATGTTCTTGTCAATTAATAATGTATTCAAGGTTTTTAGCATTCGTAGTGTTGATAAATGAGGATCTAGGTAACCAGAAAGACATGGTCAAGATATGGGAGAACTCAGCACTTTACAAAACCATGTTCAAAAATGCTCAAAGCCACATACTCGCTCTAAAAAGAAGTTCACCCCCTTCATGCCACATACATATCTATACTGTGAAGTCAATGAGCATTTTATCACCCTGGCATATTTGCAATGATGGTTTCAACATAAGTGATTGTTCACTCTGAGAGACACAAGCTAAAAATCAAGAAATCACATTATTTTTTAAAATTATTTATTTGTAAGTTACTGTGTCATCACTTGCTTATCAGACCTGTTGGTTTTCTTTTAAAAAGTCCGCTCTGAGTGTTTAGTATCACCTGTTTGAGGTCGTTAGCTGTCATAAAGGCACCTGTGAACCCCATGATCAGTAAAAATTAGCAAAATGGCCAAAACTAAAGAGCTGTCCAAATACACAAGAGTCAAAATTGTAGATCTTCACAAACCCGGAAAGGGCTATGGGACAATTGCCAAGCAGCTTGGTGAAAAAGGGAAGATATCTACTCTTTGGGTATCAAAGATTGTGAAAAATCAACCCAGAACTAGATTTAAGGCGCTGGTCAATCCCGTGAAGAGTGCTAGGATCACTGTTTCCAAGGCTTTCACGTTTCTGTGTAATACTATCATGCATTGGATGGAAGGTTCTCCTGCTTAAGTCAGCCAATGTCCAGGGCCATCTGAAAATTGCAAGGGACCATTTGGATTAGCCAAAGTAGTCATGGGTGTCCAAAGTAGAACTTTCCGGGCTTAACTCCGTTAGGATGGGGCAGGAAGCATCATGTTCTGGGGGTGTTTTTCTGTACAGTAGACAGGATGACTGCACTGTATTAAGGATAGGATGAACTGGGCAAGGGCAATGTACTGTGAGACATTGGACAAAACCTCCTTCCTTCAGTCAGAGCATTAAAGATGGGTAGTGGTTAGCTTCCAACATGAAAAGGACTGGGGTCTGTGAGAAGTATATAAAGGTTCTGGAGTGGCCTAGACAGTTTCAAATCGTTGGAGGTAAATGAAGCTTTTTGTTGCTCAGCACTACCTGACGGATCAAGAAGATCTGTATGAAGGAGTGAGCCAAAGATTAAAAAAGTAAGAATGCAATCTGATTTACAGATTTGTTTTTTTTTTTATTCTGTGTAGTGTAAAAGCACCTGATGCATTACAATGGTTCCCACTGTTTTGGAACTATGACCACTGTAGGAAATAACACATAGTGTACCTTTTAGATTTTGACCTCACTTTGTGTTCTTCTACAGCAAGGTCATGTGTTTCCATCCCTGGTCTGACATCACCCTCCCTCTCATGCAGCCTTTGGAAATCAGTCAAGTGATTGACAAGTGGGCGGATCTGATTACAGAGCTGGGTACGACATACACATGGGTGCAGGTTGGTAAATTCTATGTCATTTTCATAATTCTGACATTTTATTTAGGACACAGTGGATTTTTTGACACAAAATTACTCTTAAAGCTTCCTTTCTATTTTATTGTGACACTCTCTGTAGTCTATAGAAATGTAATTGAACACTTACACCATTTGTTCCCACAAGACACATTCTGTAATGGAAACGACTCACTTGGTTGTGACTGCATAACAAACTGATACGTTGCTCAATTAGACCCAGTCTTTCTCATCAGTACTAATTGGATCAATTGCCAGCTGCTTTACAGGCAGGGTGTCTTAGTGCTGATCAATGGACAACAGCTTCACTGCCCTCTCCGGGCGTTTTAATATTAATACTTCACTTAGTAATGGACAACTTTAACCGGGATTCAGGGACAATATCAAAATAAATTAGAATGTTTGAACAAAAACATTCTAATTGTTCTCTTCTGTGTTTTTGAGAGTTCTTTGTATAAATAGAGATTATTTACTTTGATGGCATTGTTGGGATTTATTCATTTTCACCCTAATCCAAATTTTAGTAATACTATTGTCAGGAAGAGGAATGGATAGAACCCAAACTGAATATGTTAATTAGCACACTTGAATGTCAAACAGATAGTGAGAGGATGGCAAAAGCAAGCAATTAATGGTTAGAAAGAAGGTTAACAATCCCAGTATTAATAATTAATAATAAGCGAATGAGAAATATTGAATTAGAAAGTCTGGCTGTTGCGGTCAGTTGTGGGTTCTGAAAATCTTTGACATGACTTAGAAAATATGGTCCGATATTATGGCGGAATCTAAAAAGAGAAGCACTACGTATTGGCGAAATGATATTTGGAGTCAAAAACAAGTTGTGAGGAGCAGCTTTAAGAATCTCAAAAAGCAAAAGCAACTGAACGTGTTAGTGTTTATTGCACATTTGACAGATATGCATTTTTGGCTTAAAATAGAAAATTTCACCAGAGAATGATGTGATGATTTTTTTCAAGTGTTAATCCCTCACTAAATACACCTGGCTCAACAAAGGCGAGGCCTTGAGCTCCACCCACAAGTGCTGATGCAGGCAAAAAAACAAAACAAATGGAGCATCTTTCACACAATAGCTTGAGGAAACATTGGTGAAATTCAGCAATCGATGTTTGAACTACGTTCTGAATGATGTGTGTTTTATTTTTGTTTTTCATTTAATAAAAATGTACAGTAATATTTTAAATATTTACACTATTACCAGAAACATAGACATTGTATTTCAACAGGTATTCACGTGGTCATTAGAGGTGCATGATAAAAAATATTTTTTTTTTAAACCGATACAGATAACCGATATCTTTCAGCTCCTAAAGGCCGATACCGATAACCCTAACCGATAACACATCGAAAACAGCACAAATGGGCAAAATTTATGTGTTATAATGGCAAAAACTGATCCCAAGTCAGTTGCTCTGGTTAAATGGGAATATTTTTTCATTTATTCTCTAGTCAACGAACAAAGGGGGCAAGCGTATTCATTACTCAAGTAGAAGTATTGATACTACAGTTTCAAAACATTTCTTTGGAAGTAGATGTATCATTCATTCATTCATTCATTTATTCATTTTCACACCCGCTTACACAGCCATGTTTTTAACAATTGATCACATTTTATAGATTAAATTAACTATAAAACATGACCACAACTCAGACAAAATCACTTCAGGTGTGTTCAAAAATTGTTGACCCCTAAAAATTGAATATGACTATGGCGTTTTTTTCCCTGCCAGAATAAAATCAAGCACAGGATCGAGAGGGCAAAAACAGAGAGGTAAAGAGTGGGTATCGCGAGCATATAAAGTGTTAAAGAGCGCAAATTCATTGGCAGCACTCTCTTTTGAAACGTCAGTGAGCGCTCGATTTAAATAAAAAAATAACTTTTTTACAAGGATACGTCATGAGTGGCAGGCACGACTAGATGATCGCTGATCAAATTTCAACCATTTACTCTGAAATTCATATAGGACACCAAGTCTTTTGTATTGTTTTGTAGAGATTTTAGTAATTTTCTTTCAGAATTTTTTGTTATTATTTTTTCTCTTTCTTCCTAAATAAACCCACTGTTACCTTTTTTTAACAGTTTCTTTTAATCACCTGCCAAGATATGATACAATATTTCATATTGATTCATTATTTCAGCAAACAATAAGCCACAAGTGGTGACAAAAGTGGTTCTAAATGTGCCAAGGATCATTGCAACGTGAACCTGATGGACAGCAGAGATGGAGGAAATGCATTTAGGAACATGGCTTGAGTGATGTTAAGAAGATGAAAAGCAAGTTCTTCCTGCAGATTGTGCTACAATCAGATTTCATTGTAGGTCAGGAGGTGATTAAAATCCCCATGTGGTCCTTCCGAACGTATAGTTTAAGATCCATCATTTAGGATACATCCGCTCTTCTTGTTTGTCCCACTGTGTATTACAGACCCTTCTGGATACCACCGGTGATTATCTCCTCTCTGTTAAACACATCAGAGCATGTGTTCTGCCTCATCTTGCGATTTACAGGCCCTGAAGTGCGGTGACTTTTGTCAAGTCAATATTTATCAAGCGGAGTAGTCAAGGGCAGATCCTGCTTAAATCCTTTTATATCGCCCTTGAGGGAGGTGCCAGGAAGTCTTAAAATCCCTTCGACAGGATGTTTCCTTTTAAACAGCAACACATGCTTTGATCTCTTCATGTCTCAATAACACACTCGTGTTTTGTCTGCACCTGTCTGTTTGTAGAGCGTGTTTGGTTATAAACAGTTGATATGACTTGTTCTCTGACAAGCTCTTGTGTATTTTTTCTCTTTTGTTTCAGATCTTTGAGAATAAAGGAGCCACAATGGGCTGCTCAAATCCCCATCCTCACTGTCAGGTACACCGTTCTCTCAGCCTCATTTCACCCCTCCTCCTTCCACTTAGAGTTTGAACTTGTTGACTCTCAGAGGCGAGGAGTCCTAGAATGCTATAGTCTTTGGATTAAGACATATCCCTTGTCGACTTTGTCCATCTGGAAGGCTCTTTTATTGTTTAAAATATTCTTTTAGCGTCACCTCTGCATAGAGTCAGCTGAAGAAACAAGGTTAATGGAAGCAAGACCTTTAAAAGCCTGAGGCTCAAATTAAGGAAAGGCTGAAAATTTCCAGTAAAATACTTTAAAAATGCATAATCCTCTCTGTGTTCCTGGTCCTTAAGTGGATTTTGGGATTTCTTTTACAAAAAGGGGTCACTGGGATGACAGGGTGGTGGCAAATGCTGCTGGTTTTATCAGTTTGATCCTGTTCTTCATGTTTTATTGATATCTATGTGTTTGTTCTGACTGTGAGCAGCTCGGAACAACTGTTTCCTCTTGCCAAGTTTCTTCTAAGCATAGGAAGCTTGTCTTAGTCATGTTGTGACAGCACCGAAAGTCAGAATTTCTGTGTTGACGGCACACTGAAAGCATGCAGTTTAATGTGCTCCACTAGGGGGCAATAGTGTATTTTGAGATTGTTTCACACAACCCTCTAATAATTTTACTACTGCACTCTTATATTGAACCATACCTGAACATTAAACATATTTATTGTCTTAATAATTTGGAACTTGTACTGTTTTACACATTATAGGTAGTTGCACAGTGTAGTTGGGTGGAAACAAATATTCAAAAGTAAAAACTTGTTAAAAAAACCATACAAATTTAACCAAATTTAAATGAATGCTTGTTAAATCTATTGCATTTATGCATTAGGAAGACTTTTATCCAACAAAGGTATTGAATGCATTTGCAGCCAAAACCCATGAATTTGATGTTCCTTGCGCCATAGAAAAGCTATTTCTTTAGAATGATTTTTTTACAAACATTATTCTTAAGTTAAACCTGTAAAACACAGTTTTTTTCATTGTTTCAAAATGAAGTCACATTGATTACTTTGAATCAGGATTGGGTATTGAATGGGTTTCATACT
The DNA here is from genome assembly GCA_007224835.1 of Danionella cerebrum. Classification (NCBI taxonomy): domain Eukaryota; kingdom Metazoa; phylum Chordata; class Actinopteri; order Cypriniformes; family Danionidae; genus Danionella; species Danionella cerebrum. The sequence goes on along the minus strand of SRMA01026071.1, from coordinate 190,974 downwards.
GGGGCCAAACCGATGCTTCCAAAACACCACCAGTTTATGTAAATGGTACCATTAAATCATACTTAAATCTGTACTTAGGAGAAATATAGTAAAAATGTATATAATAAAAATGTAAAACAATCAGTCGTTGTAGGTGACAAACTTTTTTATTATCAGCAAATGAAGTCGTTTCCCCCTTTTATTTTTATGCAAAACAATTAAAACTAAAAAAACTTAATTAATATGTGGATTTATTTCATCTCTGGCAACACTATATTTGCTAAGACATTTGAGCTGGGGATCTTGCATGTCTGGCAACCCCACCCGTCTTTACATACCTACTGAATAAAAAAACATAGTCAATACTGCAGATTTTGTAAATACAAGCCCAATATTGCATATACCGATACTTGTATATTTTAACAATTTATTGTTATTAACAATTTGGGCCAATGAATGGAGATTGTTTAAATAATAGACAATCAGAAATTATTTAAATGAAAACTAAAAGATATTGTAATTTGTGCTCTCAAAGCATTGAAATGAAAATATTTGATTAAGATATTTGATCAAAAAAATCACTTTGTTAGCAGCAACTTAAAAGATAAAATTAAATATATTTAAACTCATCGTATTACCGAACTTTTATCTTTTGCTCCTCCACTCCGCAGAGAAATAAAATCATTTCGCTCTTTCCATAATCATCGTGATTGGTTATTCGGTGCCTATGTCAGTCTTTTATGTGCATGCGCTGTGAACTAATCGTAGCTTAAGGATCCAAGCCTGAGAAAGTTGATGAGCTGCTTCATGATACCAACTTAACAAGATTCAAGAGGTTTGGTTTTGTTATGTCAAAACCAATCTAGTAATCCTGAGTTTCGTAAGCCACATTCATGGTACAGAACCCAGGTGTGTCTCTTGAAGATCAAAGTGATTAAACTGCAGGTCTGTAGCCCAAAGATACACTACTTTGCAAGTCAAGTCACAAGTCAAGACAGGGCAAGTCCCGGTCAAGTCAGAAATCGCAAAAGTTTATTGTGTTTCTGTTCTGAAAGACACCAAGTATGTAGTGTATTTTTAATACACTTCATAAAACAGTTCTTACTTAAAAATCTAAGTAAAAAAAATAATTTAATAAAACATAAACTAATTAGTAACTATTAAGACGAAGACGCTGAATTAGGAAAAGTACAAAAAGCAACACAATCTGATCATTTGGGTTGTGTAAACATATTTTACAGTTCATTAATAATATGACTTTTTTTCCAGTAGGGGAACTTCAATGGTACAAATGTTAAATGGCATAAATTACTGATTTGATTAATATATAACTAGTAATCTAATATAATACAGTGCTAAAGAATACAGTAGATACGGAAAGTTGTCAGGCCCCATAACATTGTCACTATTCGTTATATTTCAGCCATTTTTTGGCTTATTATTGTTTACATAGTGACCCAAAATGACAGAAAAATACAGAATTGTTGACATTTTTGAGATTTATAAAAAAAGAAATACTGAACAGAGTCTTAAGTATGCTGTAACTCATATATTTAACACAGGTGCTGTAGGTTTCTTCTGATCATCTTGAGGTGGCTCTACACCTTCATTTGATTCTACTGTTTGGGATTGATTAGGAAAGCCACACACCTGTCCATATGTCCACACTGCCTGAAGAGACAGAACTGTGGACGGACACATCCCCACAGAGTGCGCAGAGTGGAAGTGGATTTGATTAGAGCACAGTGTAATTAAATTATGTTTTTTTCCAAGTCTTTCTGAGTCAAAGTAGCCAAGTCACAAGTCATCGGGTTTCAAGTCTGAGTTAAGTCATGAGCCATTGGGGATCGTCCAAGTCGCAAGTCATCAGTTTTCAAGTCTGAGTTGAGTCACGAGTCATTGGGGATCGTCCGAGTTACTTAGAGTCATTAGGGTTCAAGTCTGAGTCAAGTCGCGAGTCTTTGAAGTTCAAGTACATGTAATGTTGAAAGTCATTGGGGTTTAAGTATGAGTCGAGTCGCGAGTTATTGGGACTCAATTCCGAATCAAGTTGAGAGTCATTGGGGTTCAAGTCCGAGTTGAGTCGCAAGTCTTTAGTGGTATTGTTGAGTCTCAAGTCATCAAATTAATGACTCGAGCTGAGTCGTATGACTCGAGTCCACATCTCTGCTATAGCCCTTCAGAATGACTGGAAAAGGTACACATTTGTTGTTTTGCTTTTCCAAGGCTTCTGCAACGTCTAACGGCACATTGGTTGATGAAGTTATGAGCAAGAAGATGTTTAAATCAATATATTAGGATTGTTTTTAGTGTTTATCTGTACAGCCAATTACAGATTATCCTTGTGTCCCAATTCTGCTTTGCTTGAAACATTTTAGTTGTGTGAATCAAATGACTTGTTAAATGGAAGAAAGTAGCAGCCCTCGTCACTTCTTTTCCCTCGTCCCTTCCCTTTTCCCAATCATAATCTTTTGATATGTTCCATAAATATGGATCTCTTCTTTTAACTATTGTGACCTCATCCGGTAAAAATGTACTTTAATGAAACAAAAAATCTACTAATTGAATAATTGTAAATGATGTATATTAAAATAACAATTCTAAATGAACTGCACGTATTTTAAATGATTTTTTTTCCTCTTAAATTATTGTGCCATCTTCATTTGGACATAAAAATGTAATAAACATATATATATATTTTTTTTTTTTCTTTTTAAAATGTTACTCGATCCTTTTGAATCATCACTTTAGGCTAGTTTCCCCGGTAACCGCACATCCATGCGTCTTCTTGACAGTATGACAACATTTCCACCCGGCGTCTCGGTGTGTGCTGGACTTGACATCAATCATCAACCTCCAACATAAATCAGCCTCCCAGCTTTCACGCCGTAGCCCTGATAGAATCAACCATAAGCCATCGTAAGTTTCTTGTATGATTTCATCAATGGCTGCTGCTAAATATGAGTAAATAAATCCCTCGCTGGGTCCGGGTCCATCTGTGTGGCCCTGTGCAGAGACTAGAGCTCTTTGTGGCTTAGGTCTACTTTAGTCACCAGGAGCTGAGATTTACCCTGCATGGCCTGGGAGAGATGGATAAGCCCAGTGTATCCGTCTGCCTACCCTTTCCAGGGTGAGAGTGTTTGCAGAGAAAGAGAGAGCTGCTTTTGTTGATCTGTGCCTTTTTTTCTTTCTGTCTGTCCCACGCTTTCTCATATCATCCAAAACCACCCACCCCTGAGCAAAAACAACATCAACTCAGGAGACATTCACATTATTTACCAATTCATTACTATGTGCCGTTTGCTGAAAATGTAAACGTTATTTATTTTATTAAATGTGCAGTATAAATGGACTCAAAACTGAAATATCATACTAAAGTGAGGTGTCAAGAATAATTAATGACAGACCAAAGGAATCTCAGGAGATTTACGCACATTGTGAAGCTTTGTGAAGAATGTGTAAGAATTCAACGAACCACAAGTCATAATTCTGTTGTAATTATGTTGTAAGACAATAGCTGGGTTATTGTCTTCCATCTACTCATGGGACAAGGCTGTTTGAAATGGAATGCCATGTAGCAGGTCAATGCTGAAGCATTGGGGTTTTTTTTTTATTTAGGGGACGATCTGGGTTTCCCTGCACCATAACGTTGTCCAAGATGTTTATTTGAATCGCAAGTTAGTTAATTGTTTTAACTTTTCAACTGTATAATTGTATGCAAAATGATGTGGGGTCGGAGTGTGGTTCCCTTGCCCTCCAGTATAGATTTAATGAAAGGCGATCCTTTTGTTTTTATAAAAAATTTCAGAAAGGATGAAATTTTTCAAAATGATGCTTATTTCATGAAAAAAAAGTTGTTGGGTCAAAATGCCCTTATGACAATTATTCAAATAAATTAAAGCTGCAAGCAGCAATCAAAGGGTTAGAACACCTCCAGCGCCATCACCTCTTTGTTGCCAGTTTGTTGTGCTATGCACTACGAGCGATGCTTCTTTAGAAGAAATGTTATAAATAAGCTAGAATTGTTACATTTACAGAACAATACAGGCAAATTAAATTATGAAAACCATATTGTAACCCCCTAGTTAAATATTTATAAGTCTAAATGTTTTTCTGTTATTGTTTTTTCACATATTCTTGTCACATGTCAAAATTGGTTAAAAAAAAAGAAGTATCATAATAACGTAAAATGTTGTATGTCGCCATTTGGTGGCACTATAAACAAAAGAGAATCTTATAGATGGGTTCAGAGTTGGACTCTTAACACGCATGGCAAATTTGAACCTGACCGGACACTGCATTGCTTAGTTATAACTTTTTACAAAAACATTTTTGAATGCACAAAAAAAGCATCACAATTTAACATCCCATATGCCTTAAGACGAGACTGATGGAGTTTGGAAATGAACCAATAACATCTCTATGAGGTTCTCGTTAAAGTTAAGAGGTTTTTGCAAAATAGGTGGTGCTTTTCCACACCCACTGTTCGAGCCTCATTCAAATGCATGTATGAAAGCACATTTAGACCCAGAAAAATGCCTGCAAAGCCAGAAAACAACAATATCAGTGAAAAATAATAATCCAAGCAATTTAAATAGGGTTCTTGCACCTCCGGTGTTTGAGTCCTAATTAGTCCTTAGCTGCATTTGTTATAAATGTCCCAATCACAGGGAAATTTGTTAATGAATGAGAACACACTGTGAAATTGTATTCACAACACCAAAAACTAGCATGTACATGGAACACTTCCCAATAATATATAATATTAGCAAATATTTTTTCTCCTACTAGGGATGCACTGATAACATTTTTAAAGACATTTTTTCGAAAAGGTTTTTTGGGTTATGGCAGTTTTCCAAGTAATGACACAGTGAGAGACGCGGCTGTATCATGTATTTGTAGTAGTACCCCATCAGTGACATGACCGTGACTTGGAATCTCATACTTTGGTTCCAAAATGTTAAGAAGGTGACGTGACGTTATCCTACGTTATCAACATCTGAAAGTGGTTGATCGTCAAAATCAGCGAATTGGGTAAGCACCACGGTTATTTGTTTGGCTCTCATGTTATCTCTTGCCATTTGTCCAGTTTGGTTGCTGAAAGTGGCACATTGTCCATTTTCATTTTTGTGTTTTAGATATTTTAAGATTTTAGATAAATATCTTATTTACACGTTATTTCTAGTACTACTTTCAAAACAGTCTTTTAAACAACAGGTGACCTCAAGAATAGAGTGTAGAACTTGCATGGTGTATAAAATGCATCTGGGGAGTGTTGAATCACACTTTTCTGTCTTCTGATGGAGGAGGAGTCTGTCTTTTAACTTGGTTCTTTTGGGCAAGTGATAAAGCAATAACCGAACTTCAAATCGGACTAAAAGCTCTAGGAGGTGGTTTCACTACGGTTCCTAACGAACTCTAGAGCGGTTTGTATGTAGTGAGAACATCATTGAACTCGATATTCCGAACTACACAAATAAAGACTCAAGAAACTCATACTTTTTGAATGAACTCAGTCACCATACTTGCCTGCACGTGGACTTTGTTTTGGCATGTGTCTGTTTGCGTAGCACCATATCTCATGGCAGTTTGTGGTCAAACTTGGAGTAGTTTACTTCTTTGCGCGCATTCATTTGTAACCAACTGAAAAGCAGTCGAGGAAACACGCAAATTGTGTTTTAACCTCTTAAGCCCGAGAGTCCCCGGTACCGGTAAATGAAAGCTAACAACCAGCTGAATCCAGCGATATGCAACTCATTTACATTGCATGAAGTATTTCAGAGCAGGGAGCGAAAGTTCCCCGAAAAAACAACAGCAAAAACCAAGCAAGCATGTAAATCTTGTCTTACCTTTGCCGTTTTTTCAACAAAAAGTTATTTCCATAGCGATAAAAGTCCATTTGTTGTTATGTCCAATCGATAGCTTCGCGGAAACTCCATTTTGGGGTTTTTCTGTTGCCCCGTGCTCTCACAACGTCGCCAAATATGGAATGACTCCCCGTGCGTAAGAGGTGGTCTCTCCACGCTGCGCGTCGTGTGATTCGTCGGCGATCCCGTCAGTCTCAAAATGGTTGAGCTCATTGGCTTCCATAGAATCAGAGCTTTTCAGCGATATATAGAGCTCCCGGATTGGACAGATGGTCGGGGGGTAGGGACACGCAGAAGCTCGACGTCAAAGCGTTTGTGAATGAAAGGTTCCCAAAAGCGCAGCAAGATGGTGTAAATGAGCTTCCACCCCCCTTTTACAGCGTTTCTTTAGGAGTTTTTTTGCTGAAATCATGTCCCGTAAGCAAGAAAAGAAGACTACGAACGTAGCTGAAGCTTTGGACAAGATTTTTTCCATATTTCAATTATTGTGCCAAATTGTGCCAAACTGTGCCAACATGGATTACGCCTGAACTTTGTTCAATCAAAACCTGTACAGAATATTAGTTTCTTGTAGTATGAACACCAAACTTGCTACAGATGTCCTTGACATGTAGTGGTTACAATTGATTGTGTTTATTTGCTTCGTTATAAGTAAAATAAGGAGATATTGGAGGAAACATGTGTGTTTTTTTTTAGGCGGAGTTCATTTTTTGGCCATTCCAACATCAATTACTCTTACCCAGTCAAATTAACTCATCCACACCACTCCCCAAGAACCTATCTTCATTTTGATACCAAGATTTGCAGTTTAGGCCTTGTAAAAGCTGAGAAATGCCTCAAAAAGTAAAAGTATAGGATTTTCGGAAAATAGGCCTCAGGGCCTAAGAGGTTAAAAACATATGTGACCAATGAGTGGCCTGTATGTTGTCACATGACTGTATTATCAACTAGTGCAGATCACAAAGATCTGTGTGGTGTGAATGTGGACTAAATCTGCAGATTACTCCAACAATGTATCCGCTGTTCTTCTTGATCTGGACTAAATTAAACAAACCAGGTGTGAAAGCACCCTCAGTGAATGGAAATCATTGAAGATGACTACTCTCCCATAAACCGATGGATCTATTTGGGTGTGGTTTTTATCTGCTCCACATAAACACACACTTGTGCCCAAATTAGATCCACAAAGACATTTTTACTGAACTTGGTGCAACACCAGAGTCCCGACCTCACCCCGAGGAAACTCCTTCAAAACGAATTAGAGTGAAGATGTTGATCAATATTTGTGATTCTGTCTCTGTGATGATTTAGTCCTACTTCCTCTTCTTGCCTCATCATACCCTGAAGCCGATCATTATTATTCTGTGTAATCTCACTGAATCTCTTTCTGGCTGAGACTTGAGCAGATACGGTGTAACCTGATTGGTCCACCTTTTGGATCTGTCCACCTTCTTGCAAAAGAGGGTTATTTGTATCGGATGATTTAAATGTAAATACTTACCTGTTTGAGTTCGATGTTGCTTGATGTATGGCAAGTGTAAGAGTTTTACTGAATATTGTATTACATTGATGATTGTGTGCTACATTTATGTTCATTTGTTTGCATCCCTGTGATGTAACCCCTATGATTAGTTTCACCCAATCACAATGAATGTATAAAATGGCTGCCATTAATCTTGAAGCGAGAGAGGGGAGAGTATGAAGGAGGATGAAGGAGGATGGAGTCTCCCAATAGATCTTATTTAACCCGAGGCTGAAACGAGGTGGTGAGGGACAGCGGATCTCCAGCGTTCACTACTGCATGTTGTTGTGTACCCTGTTGTCGGTCAATTTGACAAGAGCATAAGTTTCCACAAGTTACGGAACTTAGAAAACCTGGATTGTTAAAATTAGACAGTATTTGGACCTACATTTCAGGTAAGACTATTTAATAATCTATTATTATGGATTAACCTGTTAACAAACTGCTAATGTTAGTAAGTTTATCTTTATTAAGATGATCATTTAGAACCAAAACTAAATGATATTGTCCCGATTTGGTTACAAGGAAGCGTTCGGCTCTGGGATTTTTCTTTAAAACACTGACTGGAAGCTAAAGTAAGGTTCGGTTCTATCACTGTTTACCTGGACTTCACAGACCAAAGAAAGGATAACCTCGAGAAAAAAAAAAGAAAATTATTAAGAGTTTAAAACAAGTTTGCAATATTACATGCAGCTAGCTAGCTAAATTCTAAATTAGACCTTAACGATTAGATTGTTTCAAATATGTTAGTTTAATGGTTTGCTATGTAATTTGTAAGGAGATTATCCATTTTTAGAGTCTATGACTCGGTCATAATGATCAGGAAGAGTATAAAACTGAACTTAAAGAAGATGAACTCGCTAACGTTAGCGGTTTGCTAACCCACGATAATAGCTTATTAAATAGTCTTACCTGAAATGTAGGTCCCGTCTCATTTTAATAATCAACATTTTTTTCTAAATTCTGTGACTTCCGGAAACTCTAAATGACTGACATTTGAGTACACAACAATATTCCTTAGTGATCGCTGGGGATCCGCTGTCCCTCTCAGCCTCGTCTTCGAATAAAAATGGCAGAGGTCTATGGAACCTTAAAAAAAGCTGTGCTTATGGACAATGTTAATCCGGAGTATTGAACGCATTGCTCAGCTATTAGTTAGCCTAGGTTTGCTTTATTTTCAAGTGAGTTATTTGAGGTTTTTGCTACATTACATTTTTCATTTTGTTTTTTTCAGGCCAATATTTGTTTCATTAGCTTGTTTTTGATTGTTTATTGGGTTGTTTTGTTTGTTCAGCTTCTGACTCCGGACCTCTGAATTTCATCTAAAGACCCTCAGAAAAGTTTTTACATTTCGACACTCTTTCTCTCTGGCAGTGCACAAATGTTAATGTTGAATTTATAATTTGAATTTTATATTAATGTTGAATTCAGAATTCAGTTGTGATGGGTTTCAGTTAGCTTGATTTGTTGAGGATTGATATTGTCATGTTTCCAAAAGCCAGTTAATCTCTCTTTAACACAAGTAGGAAATAAATATGGCACGTGTGCCAAGATACGTCAATCATCCCAAGTGATCTGTTAACAATAGATGAATGAAAACCGTAGCATTCCAAAATATTGCCTGCGGGTCAAGCTTGGAAATCAAAGCGCCATGCTTCTTTGTAATGCCTCCGATGTTGTCACTGCTACAGAAGTATATCTACAGACTCTCAAGCGTGCACCGTCACGTTTTTAGAGTGATGGACCACTGGCGTTTCATTTCAGAGCGGCTCATAAATAGGTTTTCAGGGGTGCATGAAGACTGCACGATTAGTTCCTGCTACTTCTCTGCTTCATTCATTCCTCGTTCTTGACCCCCTTTTTATCGCTCTTGACATTCAAATCAGCAGCAGGAAAGCTTAGGCGCCTCTCATGACAACCAGACTTGGCTTGTTTGAAAAGTCATGGTAAATCCCCAATGGCCAACGGAGCTTCCACAAAACCTACATTTCATCTTTAATAAATGAATTAAACACATAACTAAAGTAATAAAAGTTTGGAAGCTTTCTATGGGTCAGAATTATTTTTTCCTGCATGCCACTCAGGATTTTTCATTGATTCATTTTAGACGTTTAATTGGAATTTTCAGGGACATGGCCTGGATTATAGGAGCATTCTCTTTTCCACCTGTCTACAGGGACTTGATGTTTAATGCATAAGAACAGCGTTCTTGTTTTCAATAGGTCTTTGAGCAAAGTGCTTACCTGTGTGAACTTTCCAGTCCTCAAAGGTTGCGCCTGAAGCTCTGAGGGAATAGTGCTGTCATTAAGTACGCATATCTAAAGGCCTTCATCTGAATCTAGTGAAGGCAATTATGAAAACGATGATACGGAGAAGGTTTTTTAAAGTATTCATCACCTCGGGCTGCAGAAATTGCTGGCATTGTATATTTGAGCTGATGTCTACTGTTGATGTATGTGTGGACTGTATAGGGAAGTTTGTTTTTTGGAACAGTTGACTCTTTGATGAAGATTGACAGTCACGGCAGCCAATGAGTGTAGGAGACAGAATATCTCAACAAATATCTGTCACGACTGTGAAGACCTTTACACAATGAGAACAATACGAATTATGATAAGGAAAGGCGAATATTTCATATGCAAGTTGAATATGCGACACCTTTTTCAGAGTGGATTCCTCGTTTGGATTTTTGTCAAGTCTTTTTAACACCAGGCTAAATTTTGTGACCTGTACAGATGAATCATAGAACCGCCACAGATTCAGATGCACTGTAAGTGGTTTTAAATCATTTCTAATTAAAAATGTTGACAAAAAATACATCAACACCTATTTTTTGCACAATAAACAGCCAAATACATAATAATACTAGTAGTTGACCACACTGTACAATTGTTATTAGTTTTACAAAGCAGGACCTTAAATTTAACTGCTTAAAAATATATGAAAATACAGTTTATATAACAATAAACTGTATGATTTAATACAGAAAATACATAAATTTTACATAATTTTTTATTTTGTTTTTTATAAAGAAACCCATATGAAAACGCACAAGATAACAAAATGCTTAAGTCATATGTTTTTGTAATCTTTTCATATTGGAAATTTGTATTTATTCAAAAAATCTTGGAGAATAGTGTTTTGTGAAAATAATGCGAAATAAAAATCTGTCTGCTTTGTGACCGAATTTAACCCTATTATTTCAACCAACCTATAAATTCATTATACACTGCTTAGAGCTGCAAAAAATATGGTAATGAACTGTAATTATTACAACATAAACCTTTAAACTAGACAGTTATGAACTCTAAAAATAAAGATTTTTGAAATTTGCCAGGTATAAACTGTTTTTAAAGTAAAATAATTGTTATTTTCACAGATGAAATCTGTAAAAACACATTAGATCCATTATAATTACAGTACAGTGGATGCAACCACATTAAAACAAGTACGGTGCTACTGTATTTTGTACCGTAAAGTTTCGCAACCACAGCTGCCAGTATTTTATCAAATTTAATTTTTTTTTTAGCTGTGCAGCTTATAAGGTGTTACGCTTTCCAATCTCACACAATGCTCAGCAATTCTCCTTCAGGTCGTTGTCCTTACAAGGCTTGTATTTTTGTCATACAATATGGTGTTAGCTCCCACAACACATATTAATTGTTCCACCATGTAGAATATTTACTAGTTGCCATAGCCTAGCAACAAGCTGCATTGTGATTGGTTAGATGTGTTTCAGTTAACTGCGACGCCTGTGAAAATAAACTAAGAGCAAAAAAGATAATTTTTGCCTTTTGCACCAAGAAACTTTTTGTAAAAGCGGTCACTAACAAGTATTGGTCCAAATTATACTATTGTTTTGTGACTAAAGTACATGTTTAAAATCCAACTGATGTGTTAAGGCCAAGGATGGAACCTGAGTCAAAAGAACTCAAAAAAATATCAAATGAGAAAATAATAACTACACACACGCCTGGTAGTTACACTTAGTGTAAAGACAATATTGCTGACTTGCAGCCAGCTCTACTCTAGGCACATACTTTTCTGTTTTCAAGGTCAGTCAGCTCAGTCACTTTTGGCATCCACAGTTTCTTTTCAGATTAGGCCACCAAACATCACTTGTTCAAAGATTTACCAAGGATCATGGACAACAATGTTGGTTGAATATACACATTCGTGTTTGTGGAGCTATTTACATCATATTACAATGTTGTACTAGCACAAGGCTTGACACAATGCTATTGTGCTACTGCTTTTCTGATAATAAACAGTTTCTTGATGCACAGATTGGATTTGCTTGACAAAATGGAACTGGATGGAACTGACCTGTAAAAGAATTTGACGAAAGAGCAACATTACCCTATTATGATACATTTTTTGCAGCTTTATTTTGAGGGGTTGGGAAGGTTGGTTGGGGCACTTTGGCCTCAGTTTGCAACCCATGTGTCTGTCATTTTCTCAAGTATATTTTCTTCCTTTAAACAATCTCCCCGCTTTAAAATGTCTAGAATTGCCACTGCCTAGATTGCTCACAATTAAGATGGACAGTGACTTTGAGTTCTGGAGTAGTTCACTTCTGACTCTCCCTGAATGCTCAGGGCAAAAATGAAAGAAACGTAGCATTGCAAATCCACAACCCAATTTATTTGAACCATTAGCAGCTGCTTGGACAGAACCGTTATAGAAAGTGTGGCAGCACGGACAAGACAAGTGTCGGACAAAACTGAGACAACTGAAAGTTCAGAATACGTACATTTCCCCACACAACTGTATGATTCATTTACACTAGATAAACTTGTGGTCACTGCACCAACTGCAAGAGAGAACCTATGGGGTACTGTTTTTTTCATTGGATAAGAAAACTCACTATTATTATTTAATTATTAGCCATACTTTAAGAGTTATTTTTTTTCCTGTTTGTCCATTCATTCACATTTTTACACGCCTCTTCCTTTTCAGGGTCACTGGGTTCTGTTGGTGAACTTGGGCCCAGCTCACTTTGGGCAAGAGGCTATGTCGCCAGTCACAATCTTTTTATGTTTTGCTTTCTCTGTGGTTCCCAAACTTTTCCCTGCCATGTATGCCTTGAGAATCATCAGCCTCGGACACATGCCCCCTGCTACCCATGATTAATTTAGAATATTGACTATTAATCAGGGGTCTCAAACTCAGTTCCTAGAGGGTCACAGCCCTTCACAGTTTAGCTCCAACCTCAACTAAATACACCTGATGCAGCCCGTTAGGTCCTTCAGGCTGTTTGTAAGCTTCAGGTGTGGATCTCTCTGAGCAGGGTTGGAATTTAATTGTGCGGCCTTCCAGGAACTGAGTTTGAGACCCCTGCTATACGTAGATTGAGATACAGCATCCATACTTAACAGTTGATTATTTTTCACCAACAAAAATTTATTAACAATAATGACTTTGCTGAGGACATTGTCAGGTTGTCCTCGATAAGTGAAACTTTCTTCACTCTTTTTAATAAGAAGAATGTCCTTGGATAGAGGCAGACTGCTCTTCACCTTTTGGTTCAAATAGAGAAAGGCTGAGTTCTAATTTTCCATGCAAAGTCTTGCTCTGTATTTTGTTTTCATGTTTGTCAGAACAGAAAATCCACGTGAAAGGCATCCAAGTTTTAAATGCTAAGTGTGCAATCCAGACATCTGCCAGTGGCTTTTGAGAGAATTCAGTAGTGGTAGACTCTTCTGGTCAGGCATGAAGTAAGCATGACTGTAAATGGATGACCTATCCAATCATTTCACCCATCAAACTCTGGAAAGTATCTGCGTAACTGCACCATCAGGACCGTGATATCATTGAGCGCAGAAACTCATGCAGAACAACAAAGACTTTTGTGTCCGTGCCATTTTTTCCAAAGGTAAAACGTCTTTAGTTTAACTTGAACAATGAATATTGTTGCAGAAATGCCTTGTAACCCGAGATTGAGCTTGTTCAAATACCACACAGATGCATGAGGTACTTTTCTTTATAGACATCCCAAAGAGATGATTACTGAAGAAAACTTTAAGTTCATCCTTCAGCTAAAAGAAACGGGTCAGCACTTTCCCTCTTGAAAGCCAGCACACCTCTGTGCGCAGTAATATCTCTTGTGATTGGTGCCTATCTCATTACACAACTCAAAAAAAGAAACATAGGGATTTCAGTGGCTTGGCTTTCATGAAAGTTTGGAGTTTCTTGTTTTTGGTCACTCGTCAACTGACCAGTAAGCGCCAGTCCCAAGTAGAACACTATGCAGTCATGAAATTCCCTCGAGTTCACACTTTGATGGCATTATGTAGGGCATAGGGGCCTTATGCTCCAGTCTGCAAGGGAACACTGGAGTCATTTTTGGGATTAGGTCTAGGAGATTTGACCTAAAATCAAAATGACAATTATTTTATTATAATTATTGTTTTTGCTCTCATAGTTCACTGAGAGATTTTAGAATGAAGAATACATTACTAATGATAATCATCAATAAATGAACGGCTGAAATTAAAGCACACATTGCCTAAAAGAAAAAAAATTACAGAGCGGGGTCACCTGACTTAATTTTTCTATTTGGTGTTATGCAAAGTGATTAATGTATTTTTCTCAAGTTTGTGTCACATTGCTTGAATAATGTTAATAAATGTGTGTTTTACTACATTATGGTGTATAAGTATTGCAGCATGAATAGAAAACCTTTAAGTTCATCTTGTAAATTGGGAATGGTTGTAATTCTTAAAAAAACAGTTTTTTTGAAGGGTTCAAACAACCGATAGTTCAAAGTTGAAGCAACAATTTTATTTGCAATACAAATGTCTGTACAAATAACCACCACAAAAAATTGAACGGACAAACACCTGAACAATTAAATAGTTAGATCTAACAAATCCAAAAACATTTAATCTAGCAAAACTTAATTTAACTGCACACTTAAGAACTGAATGAAGATCAAAGTCATCTCATCAGATAGAAAAAGAACATATCTTTTTTTTTTTTATTCAAGCACTGTTTTTTTTTGTGTTTGTTGAGTAAATATTGTTACATTTCACATTTTAACTTCCAACAAAACACATCCGACTTACAAATTTGTGATTTTGGAGGCAATTGTTTTGCAGTTTGAGAGATTTAATATGTTCATTTAATGCTTTCATTAGTGTACCAGAAGTATATCTTCTTTGAACACAACCTGACGATATATGGTTCCATTTTACGGTTTACATCAACTGTAGAAGGACTAAAATACTTTGGTAGGAATACAGTAACCTGTTAAAATGTAAACACTTACGCTTCAATACTTTCTTGTCCTCCCATCTGTTATCTGATTGGCCATTCGCAAAGGATTCTGGGTTGCAAGGGCGCACAGAGCCTTCACCTATGTGGGTTTCGCTGGGCGCATCGTGCAGAATTCAGAGCACACTTCAGAGTGTGAAAATTGACAGATGGGAAACCCCACGGACTTGTGCATCTCGCAGATGAATCGAGACCATGAGTGCGCAAGTCCCCCATTTGGGACAGGCCCTAAGATGCTTTTAGTCTGCTTCTATTTGTAGGCTTTTGCTCTCGAATGCAAGTTATGCTTGTTGAGAAATTTCAAGTGTTTTTTTTTTTTATTTATTTATTTTACGCACTGTGGCCAGAAAAAAATCTACCACTATTTATACATATGAAATATAATTGGCATCACATTTTTCACTTCTTTGACGAGGCTGCATTACAGTTGTCTACATGCTAGCTGGTTGGCTAGCCACAGGTGCATGATTAGTGCTAGCATCCCACTCTAACAAACAAGTTAAACTATTACCGGCGGTAAAAGGTCATGTAGTTGGTGTCTCTGTGAAAGTAGGGTGCTGCTCTGAATGCCTGGATGTCGCTTGTAGTTTACTTTGGGTGTTTTGAGTAACAAATTTTATTATATATTTGTATATTTTTATTTTTATACACATCAACCTGCAAGATTCATGATCCTTGGATTCATATGCCTCTTGATTAAATGAACAAGTTTCTCCTTTTACATACTCCTTACTGCCTTTTGCGTATCCCAGTTAGGGAACCACTGCTATATAGCATGTTATTAAAGTATGTTTCCTTGAACAGAATACAAAATTTGTTTTATTCAGAGGACCAACATATTTATTTAAATACGGATTTGCAAAAGTTAAATAACATGGGTCATTTAGTTTATATACGTCTGCTTCTAGTGTACTTTTCTACACAACATTATAATTGCTTGATTATCAGCCAAGTGTAGGGGCACCTCTACTCCACATTTCCACAAAATGCAACACAGCAGAGAAAATCATCTCCATCTGTGATTTTTTTTACTATAAACTGCAAATCTCTCGGCTGTGTTTAACCATGCTTTCTTCTGCTTTCAATCCCGTCACCAATTCCTTTTTGTGATCCCCAAAATAAATATGATGAGGTGATTTGAGACATGACCCACAATAAATGATTCAAAGTCCTTCGTTTTCTGAAGTCCAAACCATGCTGAACCATTGCCACAGAAAGTTGAATAAACACTGACAAACAAAGAGCTGCTTGTTTCCAGATGCCTGATTGAAACGAGCTCTCATCTCACAAACCTTGAGTTTCCCTCGGTGGGAATTCATTATTCAGTATCTTAAAATGTAATAATACTGGTGTATATGGTTGAATGTGTCCCAAGTAAGGAACAGCATACTTAGAAATTTAAAGGTGATACTTTCAGATCCATGAAGGGTCAACATCATTCTTTTAGGGACATTATGACTTAGGTAAGATTGTTCAAATGGCTCTTTTGAAGAATGTTGTCTTTGAATTTAAGTGGGGCTATTCCCATTCTTTCGTTTGATGTGTTCAGCTTTAATGCTTAGCTGCAGTTGTGTTTGTTGAACTTATGTTTTGGAAAGTAGGCATGAAGAATTTCTATGCTCTGTCTTTGGACCTAAAGTGCCCTTATGATGGTATTTAGAAAGCACATATTGTTGTTTTAGGGATCCCCAACAACAGACTTTCATTATCTTATCATCTGCATTTATCTTTACCTAATTTCCAAAAAACTCTTGGCAGTTTGTCCAGAGACCATTCCAACTGATTTTTTTTTTCGAGCCAGGTTACACACCACATGAAAAGATCCATCCATTCAACCGATTCTCCTTTTCACAAGTTCAAGTTTTCTGTTGTTTCATCTTTCTCAGTTGTTGTTTTTTTTTACCTTTAACAAATAATAAAAAGTGCCAAAAATTGAATTTGCAGTGCTCAGAGTGGTGTACTCATGGTGCTCTGTGTGCAGAATTAAGTTAATGTTCCCAGTCCCTGCACTGGTCACAGTAGAAAACTCAGAATCGAAGACCAGGAGATTTTGGGGTAACAGAACAAGTTTAATCTCCAAAGCTGTAGTCATCCAAAATCCTTCAACACAACAAACTAAACCATTCTCAAACACTGGAAACCTTCGGGGGTTGGAGTGGTCAGTTCAAAGCACGATCAGATAACAAAAGACTCTAAATCAAGTAACACTTACCTAATTCCACCTGCCCCCAACAAGGACAACATACATTGGCTGGTATTATGTAAAAAGAGTTTGTCTTAATAAGCAATTCTCTGTAACTCTCAATCATTAACTGATGAATCCTAAATACCAAATACAAAGTTAAACACATAACTTTTGGTCGTTGTTAAATAGTTATGTAGGAAAAGCATAGCTAACAAAGGATGTTAAATTTTTAATCCTATATCCCCACACCATCATGGTACGCAAACTGTAGCGTAGCAAGTTTTTTTTTGTTTGTTTGTTCTTTCACAAAATACCATGGTTTGAGGAAAATTACAATTTTATTCTCCAAACTTCCATAAAGCACCTTGAAGTCATACAAACACACAAATTAAAAAATGTTATTTTAAAATTAGTAATTTTAAACGCTATAATAAAAAAAAATGAAACCATTAAAAATACAATAACAAACATTGATATAGAATTACGTGGCTTGTTCTAGAATAGATCAGTAAAACCTTGTCAGAACCCACACGCAGATATTGGTCTCACTGATTCGAATCGCGGAGTTATCTGTTGCCCGGTAAAGTGAGTCTGGCCCTCCTTTCGCCCTTGGTGACTTTATCAGCTGGAAAATGGCAGATTCTGTTCCGTTTTTGTGGAATGATTCAAAACTTTATTAAGTTATTGTGGAAAAACAAGACTGGAGTTTATTGTGAAAAACAAAAACAACAACAAAAAAAACCCCGGATAAACCAGGAATCCATTAAAAGGGCCAAATGTATGTATACAACACTTTAGTGTCATGTTCATTTACGATACAGAACGTTTCCCTGATGTTTAAAAATATTTAGTTTATTTGTTTAAAATTTAAACAAACCTAACATCTTAAAAGTATGGTCTTTGTCTTTTCCTTTTACATTGAACAAGAATGGAGGTATATCTTCAGGGGTTACTACTTCAAGCAAATTAAACAAAACCTCCTTAAAGACAGTCCTTTTAAGACATTAAATGTAATGTTTAGGTATAAAGAATTATTTTTTTTAAGCAAACTTGTTATGTTTGATTAAAGCACTACAGTAGCAATGCGATTGTCACATTTTTGCCAAATGCAATTCTGTCAGAATCATCATCACTAGTTGCAAGGTTTAATTCTTACTTAATTCTTACTGTAATTCTTACGTTTCTCACCCCTCGATCGAGATAAAATCAAAGGATGGATGACTGGCTTACGTCTTGTTAATTTTACATCTAAATGTTATGATACGTGATCTCCCACACCACCTTTGATATTGACTGATAGATCGTAATTGGCGTAATCAGCACCCCTGGTCTGAGGAATTATCAGGGTTGGATAAGATCCTTCCGTGTATTTCTGGGCCACTTCCAAAACGTTTTCCTGATCCTTTCATCTCCAGCCTCAAAAAACCAGTTGATGCACAGTTCCTTTCTCTTCCGTATCGACTTGATTCAGGAGAGGACAATGTTACTTCTTGATTAGAGCAATCTCAGATGGTAATGAAACCAAAGTCTGTGAGAACATTGAAGCCAGAAGTGGAAAAGTTTACACTTTTGATTGTCAACCTATAGGAGAAACCCGATTCCGCTTTCTCACAGAGAGGGTTATTTATCATTGAAACTCGTTTTTACTGTTGCTTTCTAAATTATTTTTGGCAGCAAGCAAAAAGAAACTTGTCTCGAATTATAGCAGCTGCTCCCTGGTGGATTAGGATGGATTATGGAACTGTACACAAGAATTAGAATGAACTCTTTGTTGATTGATTGGGAGCTTTTAAACATCTCCAGTAATGCGGCATTAGCCAGCATTGACCAAATATATCAAGATTAGATTCATTCTGGCAGTTGTTGGCCACATATAACAAATAACTTTTTCTTTTTTTTTGTACTTTCACTGGATGAAATGCTATATATATTCAGCAGTAACTATCTTTGGCTTTACGAAGCACAAAGAATATATCTGTAGAACTTCCATGAAGATGTAAATTATAGACGGCCACTTAATATGGACGTCTTCCCGGCACATACCAAGTTCTCATAAAGTGGTCATAGGTGAGAGGTGACAATATTATTTATAAGTACCATATTTTTCGCCATATAAGACGCACCAGCATATAAGACGCATTTTTAATGAGGAAGATGTAGAAAAAAAGATTCTGAACCAAATACTGTAGTAAAATATTTATATCAACTGTGTAAAAGTTAACAGCAGTTTAAGAACAATTTTACGCCAAACATGTAACATGAACAGTCAGTAAACAGTTAAAGTAACAAAAAAAGGCAGTAATGTTTCATACCTGCTCCTTACGATCCGCGCTATGGTAGGATCAACGAGCAGAGATGGGCAATGACGTTAGCGCGCACCGACGGCTCCGGAGTGTGATGGGAATTTCCCTATATAATACTACCATCTAGTGGTCATTTAGAGAAATGTAATTTGAGAAACTTTTAAGAGCACACGTCATACTTCAGTCCCGCCCTGAGAGGCTCAAGGTTCTTCTTCCAAAGCGGATAATACGTGTGTAGGAAATGCGTTGAGACTGCTAAATCTTTACAATAAATAGCCGCATTTGCTGTGTTCTCTCTTAAACGGTCTCCAGTGTTTATTATCAATTGAGAAGGTATATTTTTACCATAACAGGAGCTAGGCCTAAGCCGCGGCCTCTGTTACGCCTCTCCTATGGCCGTGACCGCCCCCCGCTCCGCGGCGCTCTGCATTCGCCGTATGAGACGCACCAACTTTTCCCCCTCAGTTTTGGGGAAGAAAAAGTGTGTCTTATACTGCGAAAAATACAGTACTTATTTGAGGGAGTATTGGATTCAGTAAAAGTAGGCCTGAGGCTTAATGAACAAAATAACAGAAAAAGAGCCACTAATTATCTGCTGTTTTCAATAAAGATAAATCATTTTAATGCTGTTCTGTTTTAGGTCTTGGTCTCTTTACTCTCTGACCTCGGCTGGGTCTTGCTCTTGGTTTTGTTAAATAGGTTGTAATTGCAAACCACAGCTTTGTCTAGGTATCTTATCAATACAAACGTACCACCAACAGCGTGACTCGTTAACACTATCTAAATCATGAAACAGTTCACAGGGCATTCTCTGTATTTTGAAATTTGTTGCGAAACAAAATCCTGCCCATTTTCTGCCCCACACTGTACAGTGTAGGCATATAAGTTTTTATCTTGATGGCCACTTCTTTTGAACTTAGTTGTTACCCCCTTTGACATAAATATATGTTGTTGTACCTATTGTTACCATAATGGCTTTTATCTTTATGACTCCTGTCTATTGTTTATTATTTGCAACACGTTTAGATTTAGGATGACTGCAGCTCTGAGCATCAAAGTTGTTCTGTTACCCCAAAATCTCCTGGTCTTCGATTCTGAGTTTTCTGCAACAGTTAGTACATCACAAAATCCTAATGCAATATACAAATATACAACAGATACTTTATGCTTGCAGCTGTGGAAGGAGTAAAAATGTTCTGAAACCTTGTGTATGGTTTTAAAATGGGTGTATGATTTTGGGTAAGGACTATTATAGTTGTGCTCTGGAGGTTTCAAGGCTCTGGTTAAGCCTGTTGGATTCTACTGAAGCTTCAGATTCAATATGCAAAGTATGAAAGACTGCAACCTTGACCTTCCACAAGCTCAGAACTCTTTTCTTCTCTTTTTGGGAATAGTTGGCAGAAATGTGCTTAGAGAAACTAGCAAAACTACATTTATTGAGAAATAGCATGAAGTTACAATATTTAACACAATAACACATGCACCTACGACGCAAAAACTGCATCTTGCTGTAAGTTCATTTGTAATCAATTGATTTTCCTTGTTAATAATGAGTTGCAAGCATTTTGATACCTGGGTGGCGCTATTTACTCAACTCAAGTGAAAACACTCTCACGTCGAAACAATAGAGGCTAGGCATTTTAAGGATGTTAACTGCTTTACAATGCACAGATACATGCGCTCTGGCATTTTGACACACTTCCTTCTGCATACTATGATTTATAAGGAATTCAGTGGTAAACATGTGGTAAAGGGTATCCCTGGAGAGTCCTGAGAGTCATATGTGGCACTGGTTTAAATTGCTAAAATTGAGTGCCCTAAACCTCCAAATAATTATGCAATACATCACATGTGTCCCAAGGAGATAGTAATGATTGTTTTCTTTCCTCTGGAAGTTTGCTGAATGGATAGCTCTCTTGGGAATTCTGGGGAGGAGGAAATGTTTCAGAAAAGTATAATCTCTGCTTACCAATGTTTTTTAGCTGAAAATGTTTGGCGTATATCATCAGGACTGTGTTTGGACTGTGGTGCCAGACAAATGTTTCAGTGTGGCGTTTGCGCTTATATCTGTAAGAAATGCAATTGATCTACAGTTCAGTAAATAATTGTGTTTTTAACCACAGTTTTTGTATAGATGGCTTATAGTAAATAACGTTTTTTTTTTCACTATACTCATCTAAAATACAGGACTGCTTCTCTTTATTTTACTTATGCCACAATCAACATTTTAAGAGCACTGAGAAAACTAAAATACACCTAATAGTATATAATATTTAACCTTTATGTGCCATTTGGGTTGTTTTCAACCACTTCAAGGTGATTTGTCAGTCAAAATTTTTTCTCTGTTCAGTAAATGTAATGATTTTCGTGACAAAGAAAATGCATTTAAATAAAAAAAAACCCTTAAAAATACAAAAATCTATTTGATCAATATTTTTTTCTCTTTTTCGCATAAATCTTTTTATCCACCTTAGCTGTAATAAAAACTACTATTTTTTTTAATCCAAAATTTTTACCAATTATCTTACATGGCCAAGATGTTAGATGGTCACTGATTAACAACAACAAAATGACTAAACAATTTAGTAGCAAGAGTGGCAATGTTTTTTTTTCCTCATTGTGTCCCATTGGTTTCCATCATAACAACCTTTTTTTGATTGGAAATCCAAGCCATGTCATTCCTGTTAGGAAGAGGTCAAATTTTAGATGTTTACTTTTGATTACCATTTACAACCTTTAATCCTTGAGATAGGCATAAGAGTAGTTTCTGACTGGTATGATGTTAAAGGACGTAGAACATGATGGATGAACAGAAGGTAGAACAACACTTAGACAATTCACCGCCAAATAGGCCAGAGTAATAAGTCAACAGGTTTCAGTCACAGTCCTGTAAAGCAGCAATAGTCTTTAAACCCAGCACACACTCAGAGCTAGCAGTGTTCTGAACCGCTAGTAGCAGGGAGAGGCTCCTGGTTCCTGATAACCATTGTCTCCAGAAAGGACAGGTATATGTTGTGTTATGAATATAACCTTAACCCAATTGTGCAAGTTCTCCCACTTAAAAAGATGAGAGAGGCCCGTAATGTTCATCATAGATACACCTCAACTATGAGAGGGAGGACATGAACTTCAACTACAAAGAAGAAAGAAAAATCCAGAAAATCACATTGTCTGATTTTTAAAGAATTTATTTGCAAAATATGGTGGAAAATGAGTATTTGGTCAATAACAAAAGTTAATCTCAATACTTTGTTATATACCCTTTGTTGGCAATGACAGAGATCAAACGTTTTCTGTAAGTTTGTAGTTGCTTGTTTGTAGCTGACCAAATACTTATTTTCCACCATATTTTGCAAATAAATTCTTTAAAAATCAGACAATGTGATTTTCTGGATTTTTCTTTCTGTCTCTCATAGTTGAGGTCTATCTATGATGAACATTACAGTCCTCTCTCATCTTTTTTTTAGTGGGAGAACTTGCACAATTGGTGGCTGACAAATATATATAGGTATATAAAGCACTTTCCACGTCGTAAACGTTATTTCTTTTACGACACCTTGACTCTAACATTTGTTATAGCACATTATTGGTAATCTATACATAATGTTTCGCTCGATTTAAAACTGATTTAAAGTGTTTCAAAGCATATCAGCCCCTTTTTGCACTTTTTAAAGAGCGGAGCCCCAGGGCCCGGAAGCGCAGCGCAACTTCAGACTTAACAAGCAGAACTGCTTGTGGTTGTTCGCATCTCGAAGCAAAAAATTTCCCTCAAGACCTTGTGTATCTCGAACATTTCATAACTCGAAGCCTTCGTATCTCGGGGTACCACTGTATAAGGTTTCTATTTTAATGTCATGATGTCAATCTGTTAGTAATCAATGTGCTGATGTTATGTTTCTACATAATAGTTACCCTTTAATAACTTACATATACATAACACTAGTTACTTCCATGCTGATGTAACTCAGTTACTTGCTCAACACTGATTCCTATCCTAAACATTTTGTGTGATTGAATTTATTTATTTTTCTAAGACTACGTGACTTCAATGGGACAGATGTTCACTTTTTTGCTCTTTTCTTTTATCTGCCACCAGGTTTGGGCCAGTAATTTCCTTCCTAATGAAGCAGCACTTGCCGAGCGCTGTCAGAGAGACTTCCTGCAGAAACACAGAGAGCCTTTGCTGGTGCAGTACGCTCGAATAGAGGCAGAGGCGCAGGTAA
Source organism: Danionella cerebrum (assembly GCA_007224835.1). NCBI lineage: Eukaryota > Metazoa > Chordata > Actinopteri > Cypriniformes > Danionidae > Danionella > Danionella cerebrum. The sequence continues at coordinate 167,620 of SRMA01026071.1, read as the reverse complement.
TACACACAGAAGATAAAATTCTTGGTGCTCAGCAGCCTGTCAGAAGAGCAGCTCCCTCAGGATGGAAAGTGTAATGTGAGAGTGCTTCAATGCAATGGAAAAACTCTGAAGGGCTTTGTTTATCACCGTACTGGTTAGAGTGGTGCGTGGTGGTTTGAAGGGGACTTCTCAACTTGGAAAGTGATGCATGTTTTAATTAACTTACACATATTCGTTTGCACATATATATATATATATGTGTGTGTGTGTGTGTGTGTGTGTGTGTGTGTGTGTGTGTGTGTGTGCGTGCGTGTGCGTGTGTGCGTGTGTGTGTGCGTGTGTGTGTGTGTGTATATTCCTAGTGTATCACACAAGAAACCCTGATACAGTTCCTTAATAATTTTTCATCTATATTTTTTAATTTTTATTATTGTTTTTTGAGTAATTACTTAAGTAGTTGAGTCTGATCCGAGCTGTATGGAAGCTAAAAGATCATTCACACATCTCTGAATGTATTTCTTCCATGAATGGAAAATAAAACAGATTAACAATCCTCTTGTAGTTCTGAGATATAGTACAAAACACACCGCAGGGCAGCTGCTGGTAAAATGGGAGCCCTAAGCCGAAAAATTCTATGGTGTCCCCAAAATTGAAAAAAAAGTCATTTTTTAAAGCAATCCCTTTTGTTTTTTTTTTTTTTTTTACACATTCTTTCTATGGTTCAAATTATGTTTTTTGATTAGTGATGCATTTTTTTACATTTAGAAAGAATGGTTTTTGAAATCGATTACTTTTGAGCTGCAGGTTTAGGCTCACATTAGTTATGGCAATTTTGTTTCACCAAGAAATATGTATTTTAGTTATTTTGCCTGATGGTCGAAGTTACAAATTGTTCAATATGTTTCCTAAAATAAAATATACTGTATTCAGTTGGGGGGGTTGTTTTCGTACCCAGACATTTAAATATAATATTGTAGAGCAGTAATTACAATACCGTGATATTGTGATACCGTGATATTTTTTATCACACTGTCAGAATCTTATGCCGAGCCATGCCTACCCAGTAGCAGTTGGAGACCTATGCAGACTGCATACCCTGCATGTAGGGAGCAGCACTGCTCATACACTCTTTATTATTAATTATTCACCACCATTCTTTCGTGCAACAAATACACATTGTGTTTCAGTGTGATATGCATGATTTAAAATGCTAATATATTAAGTAATGGGAAAACCAAAGCATGCAGAATGTGTTTGTTTCAAGAGAAACATGCTATCTACAAGATACACATTCGCTGGGTGCATATATCTCTCCCTCAAATAAGCCCCTGTTTCATTAAAAGCAAACATGTGCTGCCGAAACATTTAGACACTAATTAGTTGTCTAAAAACACATCTTCCTTGTTTGTTTGTTCTTCCCCTCTTCTTCTTTTAAAGCATGATGTCTCCTCACTCACAGCTTGGTGCTTTACTGTGGTGTTTGAAGCATTACGCATTAACAAACACCCGTATTGTGCACCGTTTGTGTCTCCCGGAGCTCTGTTCATTACATTGCACCGGGCAGATGCTGATGAGCTGCCGAATCAGCAGAGAAGAGCCGGGCACACAGCGCTTTACACAGCATTCTGCTGGGCAAGCATAGAAAAACACTTTCAGTCGCAAGATGAGCCAGACGTAACGAGTAGATCATAATCATTTTAAATGTTTGGAAAAATGTTTATTTCTAAAGGAGAATAAATGGAAACACTTTCTGGGAGATTCGTCGCATATTAGAGATGATATCTGTATAATATCGGAAAACATGGTGCAAGGTAAAATGTTGAATATTAACCCCTTCAGACCCAGGACAGTGATTTAATATTAGTTTCCTGTGACATTAGATGATGGTTTTTTAGTGAGATATCATGCCATCAGCAGAACATTTTCATTATTTGTTGCTATCATTAATGCATATGTGGTACATGGATGATTGACAAACAACACACATCTATCTGTGTGTCACATAGAGATAAAAAAAGCTATACGAAATATATTTAAATGTTCTTCATCTGACAGGATATAATAAAATATTCACAAAGGTGTGTATGTTAAGATTTCTACCTGGATTTTTGATCCAAGGATAAAAAAATGTTTTATAAAAGAACCCAAGGAAATTAGTATCAATAAGGATCTTATGCAATTTATTTATCAACATCATAAAGTTTAAGGGAATTTATTGAAAATATTTTGAAAGATTTGAGGAGCGATGCTCTCCAAAGTGTCTATGTGAAAATATAAAGTGATGCTTTCATGTCACGCCATATGGCAATTTAAGATATTAGTGAAGCAAATTGATAGAAAAATGCACAATTTAAACACAACATCAAATAGAACATAAATATATTTTGAAATTTTTGAGTCAGAGCTACACAAAACTTTTTTTCAGGCATGATATTTGAAGTAAGAAACCAGCTTTTTTCCAGCTTATAGATCCACCACCCACTTACAATATACAATATTGTGTTACGTAATACGTTTGTGTAATGTTTTAGAAGTGTGAATATGTTTTTCACAGAGTTTGAGATTATTTTAATATTTCGAAATATATTGCCTGAGCCATGAGGCTAGAGAAGGTCTTTTTATTTAATGGCAAATGTGGCTACAAAAGAGATATTCCCAAAAGTATTGAACAAACACAATTACTTTGTTATTTTTTGACAATAGCTGTAAGGTAAAATGTATTTATAAAGGAACTCCTCCAAAGTATGGATCACACAAACAACACAACAGCACATACACACAGTGAAAAAAGGAAAACACAAGTACTTGTCACTGAGATTTTGTGATGATCCAATATTATAAAGATGGTAGAAGCAAGGTTTAAGAAGATATACTAGAAAAATGTGTCTTTATTAGCTTTACAACACTTAGAATGCTAAACTGCTAAAAAAATGCTGGTTTCAGAGTAAATTAAAGCTGTAAGCAGCAATCAAAGGGCTCAAGCACCTCCGGCAAACCACCCGTCTGTGGCCAGGATGTTGTACTATGCACCATGGCCAACCTTTATTTGGGAGATCTATTCAAATTATAAGGTAATGTTAAATGTAATATTTCCACCTGGGGTATAACCGAGAGTTTAGTTTGTAGATGTGCTCAGACATGGATTGTTGACATAGTAAACTTTCTTGTTTATGGCAAAATGGCAAATTTCAATGGCCACTGTGTGTACATAGGTTAACGAAGTCGAAAAAAGCTTCAAAGTTCAGCATTCCATATATCTTGCGATAAGATTGCTGGAGTTTAGAGATGAACAGGTCAAATCTCTCTAGGAGTTTGTTACATACGACATGAGCAACAATAGTCATTTTTAGAGGTTTTTTCGAAATAACTGACTTCCTGTTGAGTTTGCAAATGCAATCCACATTAATTAATTCTTGGTAGGCTACACATGTGAGACGAATTTCATTTACCTACGACAAACTGTTATAGCAATTGCAAACTGCAATATAACCTTAAATGCATTAGGTGGAACTATATAGCCATTTTTTAACGCTCACTTTTTTACGAACCCCAGTCACTTAGGTTTCCACCAATTCAGATGTGTGACTTTTAGGCCCTCAGAAATGCACCTCATGCCGCAAATCTATAAAACTCCAGGCAATTACAATAGGGTTCTACGGACCTTCGATGCTCGAGTGCTAATAAGGTGGCAGGGGGGGAGGGGAAAGAGAGGGCTCTGAAAGAAAACCAAAGATCATAGTTGGAGAGAGACAGAGAGTTTTCACAACACCCTGATTTATAATGCCTAGTTGTAACTTCCTATTCGTGATGTAACTTCCTGTTCTATCTCTGAACAATAGGATTCAAAATAGTTTTTGTATTACATTCTCATGAGACATAATCCGTGGTAAAAACCCATGCTTTAAGCTGTTGAAGCCTGAGTCTCTAATCACCCCTCGGCAGAAGGGGCCTGATATCGATGTCTGATTTCGACGAGAAAATTCCATAACTTTAATCTGCCACATAAAAGCTCTTTTCAGACCAGGGATAATTTTAACGTTATTGAATAAAACCTATATCTTTTTTGAAACAATAACTTGTCAGTGAAACAAGTTACTTCTACTTTGATTTTTCGCCTAGATGCTGGCAATCTGACCAGTCAGACAATACAGCGTGTTGCTACATTACAGAATAGTTTTTTTATGACAATATAAACAACTATCATAAGAAGTAACTATGGATAGGGGGGCTGAGGACCACTCAAAACTGTTATGCATTTTTATATTGTGCTTGATGAGACTGTTGGGGTGCGTTTTATTCGCTTCTGAAAATATTAGTTGTTTTTTTTTTGAAGACTTAGGAATCACCAGGGATCCCATATCAGTCAATCTTAGAGACATAGGGCACTTAGAAACATGGGTTGCAGTCTTCCTGTAAAACCTGGACGCCAGTGTAAAGAGGGCAAAATTGGCAAAATATGCTTCTGTTTGTCGTACCTTTCAGTAATCTGGCGTTTGTTGTCTGGAGTAACTGGAGCCTAGACATATCTTGGTTTGGCAAGCTCCTAACGAAACATTGCTGTAGTCTACAGGTGATGACACAAAGGCCTGTACGGCAAAGTCAAAGTCTTTTGAGAACTGTTTTGTAGATTTTACGAAGAAGCCATTTTTCACAATAGCTATTATATTCCTCTGTTGAATCCTACTGATTTAGGGACTTAAAACTTCTATAAATTTTAAAAGTACTATGAAAAATAGTAAGTAATAACTTTATATTTTTATCCATCCATTTTCCAACCTGGCTATTCCCTTTCGGGGTCACGGGGGTCTGCTGGTGCCTATCTCCAGTGCACATTGGGCGAAAGGCGGGGGTACACCCTGGGCAGGTCACCAATAAATTCTATTTTCAATGATAGCTTAATGGTTAAAAATAACAATTTATTTTATGTATGATTGTATTCATTCATTTATTTATTTCCGAAATCAGTAAAATGAAATGATTTTATGTGTTTAAAGTGTTTTATTCGATTTTTATCAATAGTTTTTAAGAGAGCGCTCATTATTTGAACAGTTCTGACTTTTTATTTTTAAATGTTGAACTAAGAATAAAAAAAAAACAATGACTTTAGTTTGTTCCTCTAGATTTGTATAATGATTCTGTATCTGTTATTAGCATGCTAAAAACAAATTTAACTCCACTTGTTTATCACCAAACAAATATTTGACCTTGAGTGTAAATAATCTTTGCACTTAGATTAATCATTTTGAATGTATTTCCTCGAAATTTATGTTAATTGTCAATTGAATTTTTGTATTTATTTAATAGTTTTTCAGGCAGTAATATAGCAGATTACAACAAACCAATTCCACTTGGACATCATCCCACTGTGCTCCTTTTATTTAATTATCATCATCAAATGTTGTTGTAATAGAATGTGTTTGGACTGGGTTTGCTGCCTGATCTAGGTGAGAAATCTCTTGTCAGAAGCATAGTTCAGGAAATTGTGACGTTCATATTGTTCATACCACAGGGCTTTCCTTCACGACCTGGGATTTCCCATTATCAGTGAGTAGCTCTTGCTGTCAGGGCCTCTATTTAGTCTTTCGTGTAGAGCCGGTGGGGGGTCAGGAGAAATGTGGTGGCCAGCTGGGGACCAAATTCACCATACTGTTGCTGTGCTTTAGCCTAATGTCCTGTGAATTGCTAATGCTCTCCAGCTTGTTCATAGTGAAAGTGGCACTTTTGACAAACATAAATATGATTTGGGTTTTGTAAATAAATCCTAATGAGAATTTCAATTAGGATCAACATAATGATGGCTGACTATACAGGGCCTGGGTGATGAACATGTCTGGGATCACAAACTCTATTTAGATGGAAAAGGATCAATACATAATTTTATAGGCAGATAAAAAAAAATATGATTACATTGAAAAAGTTCCAAACTTATGCACATGTGCATATGAAGGAAATAGGACTTTGATCAATCAAGCAAGATTTCTGGCTCCAGATTATGTTCTAGCTGAGGTTAGGAAACAAAAAGACCTTGGTTGAGAAGCTTGGTAAGAATGTGACAGTATTTAGTGAGATTATACACAATTTGAGTGAAAATTATATAGTTGTCCATCTCCCTCTTTCTGAAGCTACACACAGAATCCCACCCAAATCTCCTTCGTGAAGCCAATACGCGAGCAACTGGAACTTAATGCATCAATTCTACACATTTTGTTACAACAAGTGGTAACACACTTGCCATAAAACACCGAAGCCTTGATTCTTCGTCAAAGCCCCAATGCTCTAGAAAGTTCATACACAGTATGAACACCTGGATGATTCAGAAGAGAACTGGGTGAAAAGGTTGTGCCAGATCAGAACAATATCAAGCTTTTTGGCATTGTGTTGGCAGGAGGAAAAATGACAATGACAAGGGAAAAAAGAGCACAGAAACAGTGAAATATGAATTTCCAATTGGGTTCAACAAAAATAACTATACTCATGTGAAGGAAATGAATAAAAATGAGACCATTCATTCTAGCTCTGAACCACAGAAAACTTGATATCTGTAATCCTGGGGAAAGACTAGATCTTTGTTAATCAATGTATTTTTGTAGTCATTGTTTAAATGTGTTAAAGTTGCCAACTCCAAGCAATTCATTAATCCGTTTTTGTCATTAATCTATATTTTTCTAAATGTATTCGTTATTTTTAAACTACTCACACTTATATTTTACCCTCATGGAAGTCATTTTGTGCCACCGTGTGGTGATTATGAATTAATTTAGACATGGCCATTTGAACTTAATACCCATGGTAACGTCCAGTTGTGGGGAGGAAATGATTGTAACCCACTGTAGATCCAAACACACTAAAATAATCAGTAATAATCAGGAATCCATTCAGTCGTTTATATCATTTTAATCACTTTTGATCAAACATTTTTGTCTGGTTGGATTTGCAACTAAGCTGGGGTTTAGGATAACTTTCCAACTTTCTTAGATAAATAAATACATTTTGGCAAAAAGTTTAGAGGACAGACCACAATTCCAGTTTTTGAACAATTTACAAGAATACTCATTGATTGCACATTTACATTTGACATCCTGACCTTTGGACAGCTTACAGTTTACTACTGTTTTCCTTTTGGGACTTGTATTTCCAGAATCACAAGTAATGTTGGGCAATGGCCGCCAGTTGCAACTCAAATAGAACGGCAAGAAGTTGTTCTAATGAATGAGATAAAGTTAATAAACGTTAATAAAGTCTGGATCTATTTCATGCAAATATTGTAGGGTTTGAAATCAGGAATTTTGTATTCTATTTCTAATAATGTTTCATTGACATTATTAACGGATTTCAGGTGTTTGTGCAATGCTGGGTTGGTTAGCATAATCGCTAATATTGGTGTGTCACCATTTATTAGGAAGCTTTGCTCTCTGTAATGTTGGGTCTGGTAACAAATTTAAATTGGTGATTGGGACGATATCATCGTCTATCGTAATGTTTCACATGGGACATCGTTGATGCCCAAATTGCTTGACATCGGCCAACGCTAAAGCCTTTTACATTATAATCGACATTATCTGCATTGTTCTTCAGCACTTCCGGGTCAGGCAGCACACCCATTCTGCATAAAGCTGAGCTGTACTTGGAATTAATCTGATTGGTCAGTGGGCGGAGGAACATTGCGCGGTTTTCAGCTCACAAAAAGGATAGCAAGATTACACAAATATGCAAGAAAGATTCTGAATAAAACTTGAGGCATGTTTTTGATGAAGGTACAACACTAAAACATGCTAGGAATGTAAGTAAAGTTGATTTTGCATAATAGGGCCCCTTTAATAAGTTATTGGCTGAGTAATAAGGCCAGACACCACGAGACTATTTTTCACACTTGGATTTCTCTTTTTTTCCTTGACATCTCATTGATATTCAATCCCAGCTATTCTCTTTTGATCTTACCTCGTCATGACCACAGCTCTGTGAACTTTGGCTACACTGTCTACACCCTACCAGAATAAAGACGCTCAAAGACTCCTCATCTCATGGTGACTGGAATTTGGCTACTTTTTTAATTTCAGCTCTTGGCAAACGCAAAAGCTTGTATAAAGCCTTGGAACCCTACTAAGCAAAGCTAGTTTCCATTTAGATTGGGGTGAGCAAGCTGTGAGAGAGCAAGCGTTTGGACCCTCTTTGACAAGGCGTAGAGATCAGGCCGGGCTGAAAGACAGGCACATGTGGGGATCTTTGTCTCTTGTGTCTCTATCAGCGTGGGAACACTGAAGAATCATCTGTCGAAAGAATTGTGGCTGAACATATCACAAGGAACAGGACTCTCTTTGATCTCACATAAAAGCGTGATATACTAAAAAATGTCTGACCAATAATTGAGGCAGGCATTAAAGTAACCTTTTTTGTTGGGCGCTTGGAACTGTCCAATGTGCAGACTCCTTTGGAGAATCCTTCGCAATGAAAAATGTATCTAAACAGAGTATTTTCCCCCCATTCAGGCTCTGTGTGAAAACATACTCTTCATGAACTAAACAATGTTTATGTTATAAATGTGAAAAAATACAATTTAGAAGCTTCAAGAAATTGCATTACTCCTCAAAAGGACAGACTCGACATCATCCATCATTTATGGAACATACAAATCAACTTGACTATATCTTTAGGAAGCTAGAAGGAGCTTCAGATGGCATCATTCGTTGGCTCTTATCTGTCTTTATGAATCACATAACTTTTGTTCATTGCGGATAAGCTTTAATGAGATTTTCAATGTTATACTCTAGATCTGTGATCAAACTGAAATCATAGAAAACATGTATCTTTTTTTAACATGGTTTGGGTGGAGCATGTGATGCATGTATTCTAATCACTACAAGGTGATCCCAATGAACCAAATGAACCTCCTCAGTGATGAGTAAAGCACGCTACACACCAATCCGAATTGAGATTCACACAAATCTTTGGATTGCTTCTCTGCTGGGTGCTCTTTGTTTGGGTTGAGGAAATATTGGTGCAATGATGCTCCCTGCCTGAAGATGGCGCTTACACTACAAAAGATGTTCCACCACGACAGAGAAGAAATAAAAAAAAAATCATGGATGTAGTGCAGTTGATTCTGTTGGTGGCTGATCACAGAGAGCTGTTTGACAAAATGTGTAGAAAACAGGGGATTTGTGGCGCGCTATTTCTGTCCTGTTTCCTGAGCAAAGTTGCTTTGAAAGTGTGGGATGAGCGCCACCGAGTGGCTCTTTTATGTCCTACTCATGTCATCAAAAAAGCCAGCTTTCATTGTTCGTTCTCTTAAACGTTAATTAGTTAAAACGTTAAAACAGTTAAAAACCAATCTGATAAGGCAGTGCGAAACTCTTTTTCGTTGGCACCACTTGTTCGGTCAGATGTGTGAGCTTCTGTTGGCACCCATGGTATTTGAAACTTCAGAGATACCTAGATGCCTTTACCGGCAAACCTCCCTCCAGCCCCTTCTCTACATTAAATACCTACTTATGTTAGGGTTATTATGCCATTCTATCGCTATTACCATCTGTTATCATTACACACAAAAGGTGGACATACCTTACCTACTGGCAACTATAAGTAGGTTGATTAGGACCCAATCATCCATAAATAACTGCAATAGACCAGTTTCACACTTCTGCGTTTGTCTCTTCCGGCTGTGGCATCGGGGTGTAAACTTAGTTCCGGTGTACACTTTGGCGATGCGGAGAAGTAAGTCTTTTGATAATAATGCGCTCGCTTTGGCATTAAACTGATAATTCCATCTTTTGGCAATTTAGCAAGGAAGGCTGTGACGAAACACAAGCCATTGCACAGCTCAGAATTCCTCTGGAAAGAGTTGTATTAAAGAAGAAAGAGAGGCACATCTTCTGTTCTGTTGCACTGCAGAGCTCGTCAGGAACCAGATCTGACAGAACTGCGGTTTTATGATCAATAACCAGGGACCAGTCCTGCGATGGATTGCCGACCTATCGAGGGTGTACCAGCGCCTCTCGCCCAATGTGCGCTGGAGATAGGCACCGACAGACCCCCATGACCCCAAAAAGGGAAAAAGTAGTTTGGAAAATGAATGAATAAGTGAATAAGGGACCAATGTTTTTGATACTAAATGACTGTACACTGTCCTTTTGATATTATTAGAGTTCATTATTGCTATAGATAACAAAAAGAGACTAAATTTTTGCCAAGAGACTAATTGTTTCTTCGTTTTTTTCACAAACTAAAACTCACACCATTTACCGTGAGTAATAACGGTTGATTAAATGCAAAGCACAATAAATTAAATGATAATTCTTTGTAAAAACGAAAATGCAAACTGATCATTTCATACATTCTATTGACATATTTATATAAAATCAATGCCATTAACATTTGCATAAATTGAACTGGTGCACCATGGGAGTTTATAAAGTATAAATCATTATAAACACTTACATTTGTAAAATAACAACATGGTAAATATATTTACATATTATAGTTGTACGGTTAAAGGGGTACCTCTCTCACATATGAACATTTTGTCACTATAACTTACCTAAAGCATATAAAATTGTGCTATGGGTTTGAAATATCAAGTAAATAATGAAAGAATTAACAATGAACTCTCTCCTTTAAAATGCTGTTTGAACCATGAAACAGAAACATGCTCAGATTAACATAATATTAAAGTATCAACTTTTCTTCGTGGTTGCTATACATGCATCATCTCAGCAAATTTTCTAGATGATTATCTTTCTGTGGAGGGTACAATATCGTCCATACTCACAATGGCTGGACGCTCGCTGGAAATATGTTTACACTCCGAGAGAGCTCTTCCAGTTTTTGTGAAATTGGCCCATGGTCATCACTGGAGGAGATGTTCCACTTACCTGACTGAAGTATCCGATTTCTAGACAAAACGTTTATATTTTTGTATTACAGAACTTCTGCTAAACTTGTACCCTAATTCCAACACATTGTCTAGTTCATTTATTAAAGGCTTATCAAAGCCAACACAACTGTATTCGTCTTTCGCTTTGGACAAAAATAAATTCAAGCTACAGCTACCAAACTTTTTCAACACATCCAAACTGGTCTGACTCGTAAACTAAACAATCTTTTTGTCATAAATGTGAAAAAGTAATTTATGGAAAATAACCAGCAAAACCAACTTGACCATATCTTTAGGAAGCTTGTAGGGTCTTTGGATGGTCTGATTCGCGTTGCTTTGTCTTTTCAGACTAAATTCATTATCTGGAAATCGCTGAGAATTCTGGGAAGTTTTCCATTGACTTTAGATAGGGTAAAACTGTAACTCTGAGAACCTCACAGAAACTTCAAACAGACCACACCAGTGGAGGTTCTCAATCTGTGCAAAGAAATACCAAGCACTGTGCGAAAATATTTGAACCCCAGACACCTGAAGGGGTTTGACATTTGCCATTGAAAAAAATAAAATAAAACATGTTCAAGTTGAAAAAAGCGGGTTGGAAAATTAATGAATGAATAAAACCACTTACAGCTCCCTAGAAATTAAACTGCTTACCTTCTCAACTAAATATCTTATGTTATACATTAGAAAATAATACAAACATTATACTTTATCAGTGACCCCTCCATAGCAACCTCATTGTTTACCAAAGCAACCAATTTGGCATATCTTTATCTCAGGTAAATCCAAGAGACATGGGGTTGGTTTATATTAGTCATATTGCCAACTTTGTTTGCTGTCAGTGACTCCTCCATAGCAACCAAAATTCTACATTGGCAACCATTCCAATTAAGCCTATAAACAAGCCAACTTTTGTTTTTACAAGCCAATATCAAACTTTGTAGCTTTAATTAATGTTCGCCAGCTTAAATTGAATCTACTACACCCATTCGTACTTCCATCTGTCCCATAGGAACAATTAAGTTTTCCACAAGGAGCCCAAAAAGAAGATTCCTTTAAACTATGCTCACATTTATAGATATTCTGGAAGTGTGTATATTTTTACTCCTGAAAAACCCTGACAGAAAATGTGATAATTTCACTATATCTTTTAATGTCAAACTTTCAGAAAAGCTCTACTAAGTTATGTTTCTGACAAACCACAAACTTGTTTCTAGTCTCAAAATATGACAAGTGTTTGTTGGTGAACCAACCTTTGTCTCCATGCCACTTTTTCTCAGCCAATTTTTTTTCAACATGTTCTGTCAGTACCATGCACATCTTTTGTAGATTAGATGCAGACCAGAATGACGATTATACTTGATAATGTAGATAACATTAAAGCATTGACATTTCAAAATGCTTGGAAAACAGCTTATTTTCAATGGTAAGATTAACATATCTCATCATCAGAACGGCCGGAAGATATAAAATAAAGGGTAAAAGTGCAGTATCAGTGTGTGGAGATTAAATTATAGCTGAAAAAATGATTTAGCCATCATGAAAGCCAGTCACATAGCTGCTACATGCTATAAAAGAGATGATCATTTTCACTCAAGGTTGCATATAAATAGATCTTTAGGTAAAACACAAATATCAGAATACATAGAATTGTGTGTATTGGACTTTTCTGACGTTTTTTTTTTTTATTTCTGTTTGCAGTGAAATGCCTTTTAATTTGTGATTTTTGTTTTGATTTAGACAAATTATTATCAGAATTATTATTATTTTAGAGATATTATTAGATAAAATGTCTAATAATTGTATTGAAACCAGCTTGGTATTTAAAGTTGTCTAATAATGCTGTTTAATGTGACAGCAAGGGGACAGTGACCAAAATAACCGCATCACTACAGGGCTGTGCAGAGGAGCATTTCTGAATGTGGAGATGCTCTTTGGAGACTGCAGGTTCCACTCTTGTCAGTTATCAAAACTTATTTTCAAAAATATGTTTCACAGAATTTGGCATAGCTTTTTCGCAGAAACAAGGAAGCGTCTTACTGGGACCAGTCAGATACAGAATTATGAATTATATGGTTTATTAATGGATATGCATTAAAAAAATAGCTGCATTTCTATTCAACTATTTTTTAGGCATATTTTGGAATATTGAATAAAAAACCTGGATGGAAATGTCAAGATATGCATAAATATTGAAAATGTGAATAAAAAATGTAGTAGATCGAAAATTTTATAGAACTGAGGCGTGGGGCGGCATCAACGGACTAACCAATGGAGCGATTTCATTTCAAAAAGTCATCAAAGTGGTTCGGGATGTGGTTCTTGACCTGCTGCATTCCCAAGTGCAGACTCGCGCCTCAAAAAGCAAGATTGTGTTTTGTCTACATTTTCTTAAAGACAAGCAAGTTTTTATGTATGAAAATAAGGAATTCTCTTAGCGCAGCAACTTCCATTTTTCTTTTGATATTTGGAAGTGACTATTTTGTTCTCTTGGACTCATTGGATGGAACTGGTGCTTTATTTGCAAATATTTTATGCAATATTCCAGTGTTTTGTATACATTTAATCAGTTTCTTTGGAAGGAAACAAGGCTAATGGAAGAGCAGACTATTGCAACTCATTTTTTAACACAAAAAAGTGAAAAATGATGAGCTATTCTTTTAGATTCGAGAAATATAATATGTTGATAATCTAAATTTGCATGACACCAGTAATTGTGTGACTAAATCATTGCTTTTGTTTATTAACATAAAAATAATACCCTATTCTTTTAGGGGTGTAACAATATTTCATGAAGCAGAAATGCCATGATATACATCATTACTAGGTGGAGATATGTCACATATCACAGTCGTCATGTCTTACAAGATGAGCTGCCAGAAGTCAGGTGTACATTCACCAGAGTTTAAAAATTATCTAGAAATTACAGTTAATGTAGAATTGAATATTCACAATATGTTCTTAATTTGAACTGACATCACCGCTTTCCAGTTTTACTGAACCCTAGATTTCAATCATTGCTCCACCTTATCCCTGGCCAAATGTTTTTTTTTTTTAAATAAAAAATAACATATTGCATCAGGTGTGTTCCGTGTGTGTGTGTGTGTGTGTGTGTGTGTGTATGCGAACACATACACAAAAATCTAAATAATGTAATGAAAATGTGTGTGTATAAAACTATAATATCTATAATTATATAAACTATAATTTTTGTAATCAAAAATGTGTCTGTATAATACTATATCTTTAGTTTTAGTTTATTTTTATAACACTTTTGCCTTTTGTACATGTAGCTGCTTAAGAATTTGAGGTGTCAAACGAATAGACATAGTTCTATTTTAACATTTCTGAAATTATAATTTCTAATTGTTAGAATTAGAAAACATTTTTTCATTTTTTAAATATTGTATCATTAACCCTGATTTAAGATACATGTTGAATTGTGAGGTCAGTCTATCATTAAACATCTAAAATTTTTAGTTTATACATCGCGCTTAAAATCCCTAAATTTCATCTTCTAAACTCAAGTTTTATATGCGCCTTGGTAAGTTATGAAGCCATACTGCATGGTGTATTATGAGTAATAAACATTGTACTTCAACATGACATTATGGTGGGTTTATAGAAGGACCCGTAATTGGCCATCAGTCACATCCAAGCTTTCACGAAGGCCAGAATCCTCACTAAACAGCTAAGTAACAGCAATGAGGCTGATGGCGAGAGCGATCCAGGAGTGCTTTTTGCCAAAATAGCCTAACTCTGATGTTGAAGATGAAGAATATGATGTCAAAAAAACTGTATATTGTTTAGAGTAAAGTCTGCACATTATAATCATGTGCTCATAATTTATCCCTTAAGATCTCTGACATAAGATATGTAGTCCCATATGAAATCTACATACCGTCACAAGAAGTAAGACTATGACGCATACGAATATCTTAAAAAAAAAAAAAACTTCAAGAACACACATAATTCATCATCAGAACTCAAAGTGAAGCGTGGCGGATTGCTTGGCTGCTTCAGTCGTTGTTCAGGACCCACTGTTTTACCAGTGCTTCATTAACTATATGGACATTCACAGGCTGCACAGCCTACCTTCAACGAGATGAGAAAATATTTCAACATTTAATATCTGTTCATGAACTGCAGAGAAGATCTTGATGGTTTCACCTCTGCTGTCTTCTGGGAGCCAATGAAAGACATAAGTAATAACAGCACAGCTTGTTTGCCATGTCTGCAGCTGTAATTTGCAACAGGCTCTGGACCGGAGAAGCAAAATGCCTTTTATTGCCCGACTGAGTAATGGAAACAATTCCATTAGTGAGGGCATTAGCTTTTTATCTCATTGCGGAAATTTTGACTCGTTCACTTTTTTATTGTGGTTGGTGCTTGAATTTGAAGGACAGTTAAATGTTTGAAAATATAATTTTATGGCAGAGCTAGATAGAAAAAATTGTACACTAAAACAAAGAATGGAACATCTTACAACAGAGGAAATGTTCAAAGTAAAGGTAAAATACCTGCCAGGAAACCACGTGTCACTGGACTATGCAGGGTGAAGGCGTCTCTTAACGCTCGAAACTGCTCGACCTCTTGTGGCTGTTTTATAATTAACTCACATATTGAGGAGCTAAAATAAACATTGTCTTTGAGTACAAATGAAGTTTTTTTTTTGTTCAAACCACCATAACCCCATTTTGATGAATTTGAATAAAAATGTGTTTTTTTTAGCACTAAAGTGGTTTGAGGGAAATCAAAAATTTCTGTTCCAAACTTTCATCAAACACCTCAAACAAACATTTCAAATACAGATTAGTCATTAGTGATTTAATAAGTCACTTTCCCCAAAATGTGATAATACCATATA
>SRMA01026071.1:102726-151884 GCA_007224835.1 Danionella cerebrum | reverse complement strand
CACGGTGATTCGCTCCCATTCAGTCGGTCTAATCCCGACTAACGTCTCCGTTCCCTATTCAGGGAACGTGGGGTTACGCAAGTAACCTAGACGTTTTAGCAACTTAAAAACGACACACTGTGTGAACGCTTGAGCACAATTATAAAAGCTTATCTACTCTTCAGCAGGAGAAAGCAGCTGCAGAACAGCTTTTCACAACTGTCACAACTCTCTCCCCGCCGTTGTAAATCAGTCTTCTAATGGCTGTGAGAAGAAGCCCAGTGAAGATACAGTTAGTGGTGGCGTCTGGCGTGGGAATAAAGAGGCTCTTTTTATAGCGTGGTGTGATGAGTTAATCATACGCTCTCGCCTGTCCACTCATTCGCTCCTCATGACTCTGTCTCTCAAAGTGAATGGAACAGGTCTTGCTCTTGAAAAGGGCACCTGGGAGCCGGTTTTTGATGGTAATGACAGCAATGAAGCCTCCGTTTTGCTTCTTTCTTCTCATGCCAGTTTATCAGAGCTGAAAAACAGAGGAAAAAACAGATGAGGAATTTGCATCTTCGCTGCTTGGGGTTAGAGTTTCAGGCAGACTGCTTTTCTTTTATGCTTTGATTCAAGGAGGAAAACAGCAGCCTTGTCAGCAGGATGTCAGAGATTTAGCTGTGACTTTCAAACTTAAGTTGTCTGAGTAACAGTTTGATCAAGCTGAGGGTTTAACTTTTCTTTGGCATGAAGCATTTTATTAGGAAAACCATACTTACCCCAATGTAGTAACCGCCAAGAACTGCTCGATGATTGTCAGTTGATGAAGTTGGCGAGTGGACATAGGCAAATTTTGGGCTCAGAGAAATCAAGGATGGTACAAGTTGGGCTAAAATATGTAATGGAGAGAGATACAGGTTTAAGGAGTTTTAAGAAAGATGTTGTAGCATAACCGACTACTGACCTGAAGGGAAAAATAGATCTAAGCACCGTGTCATGATGAATAATATCATTAGGACATGTATTTAGGACATAAATGTGTAGTTTACGTTGGTTTGTTTGAATTTAAATTGGCTTTATCTATAACTTTTACTAATGATCACATCAGCTCAACCCTAATCTGTTAGCAATAGAGATACACAAACAGCATGGCAATGAGTGGGGCTCAGAAAAATGGCACCCTAGTGTAATCTAGGGTTGGGCGGTGTGACCAAAATTTCATTTAATTGTATGAGAAATTTTATTTCACAGTAACAATATAGTTTTTTTTTTAAATAAAGGTAGTTATTCCAGAAAAATATAGTTTATATATTTATAAATTCTTTTCCACAGGGTAAACTGGTGCCATGTCTTCGCAAATATGCATTTTGAGCGTTTTTCATACGGCAGGACTTTGGTAAAAGAACCTGCGCTGTTTTTTTTTTCTTGTGAGGTGAAACAGATTACTTGTGCTACCGCTGCTAGTGAGAACATTAGCGTGACAGTTTGTGAATCACATTTTCTTCTCGTTGTCAGTCCACACAATAGATTTCCACACAACAGATGTTGCACTTTTTTAACAACTACTTCCTCCTGCTCAGGATTTTCTTTTGAGCCCTCCTTGTCTCTATGTTTCTCATTTTCCATGTTTTTTCAATGTCCTAGCATATCCTTCAGTCGTGCATTCAACGGTTTGACCATTCGCATACAAATAAACAAATTCTTTACCAACTTCTAACGATACATACCGCCATAGTGCCCAGCCCTAGTATCATCAGTATTTTCGAATTGGTTTAGTTTTGCTGTAACAAACGCAAAACAATTAGGGCTGCAACTATCACAAATATCGATCAATTGCCCCTTTATTATTTTATGAAATATAATTATATAATTGCATTTAAAATCAATTCAAATTCAACTCATATAATATGAGTGGGTTTTTTTATTATTATTTTTATACATTAACAGAACCCACATGCAGATATTGGACTCACTGCTCTGAAGTGTAGAGTTATCCGCTGCCCATTCAAGTGAGTCCAATGTCCCACAATCTCTCTTTTTGCCTCCTGGTGGCTCTGGAAAGTAATTGCTGGACTTTATTAACTGTGATCATCTGGAAAATGGCCTGAGTCTGTTCCATCTTCATGTAATGATTATAAAACGATTCAAAACTTTTGCTGCAGATGACATTTGCCATTTTTCCACCTCAGCACCTCATCCTCTTTGCGCTGTGCTTGGTTTAATGGTGTCATGTCATTTTGTGAAAGAAGTAGAATGGCGTTTATCGCTGTTTGGAAAGAACCGGACAAACAAGGCAAGTATTGTGTTTTTTTTTGTTCAAATGTGACAAAAATATAGTTTAGAATTTTTTTTTTAATCCCATTAGACTCGTTTTGCAACTAAACTCTTCAAATCATCATTAAATCCTTAGACAAAAGTCCTTTTCTGTCCTTCATTAACTGGATGTAGAAAATCTTAAAAAGCAGCAATTGTATACTAAACATTTTGTTTACCTTTCTGAGGTCCTATTTAAGCACTGGACGAGTGTTTTTCATAAAATTTTATTCGCTCTTCTGCTCTAAAAAAATAATCGGTACTCGTAGATATGCATTTCTAGCAAATAGATTTTCAATAAATTCCAAACATTTTTATGATACAAACTCTCAAGCATTTTGGATAATGATGTTCTCATGAGCTTTATTCCTACTGAATGTAAAAATAATCAGCGGGAATATTGATCTGTTATATCAATATTCATCCGGCAGTATGTTCAAGGCCATTTTGTTTTGGAATGACGTGAAATTTCAATATTTTCAGAAACCATTTCATACCATCTGGAAAATTTATAATGAGTTTGTGTGATTTAAGTTCTTTTAAAATTGCACATTCACCTGGTGTTTACTTCTCCATAGAGTTTGTAAACAAACATGCATTCAAACACTTTAAGTCTCATCCGCCATCTGTTTTACGGTTTGATGCATCTGAACGCAGGAGATGTGTTTATTCACACTTTGTTCTTTATGTAAATCAGTGTTCCAGCTGATTTGTTGTTCGAGGTGCCCTCTCCAGAGAGTAACCATTTCGACCACGAACCTCTTTTGGCAAGTTGTCCTTGCTGTCCTACTTTTGATGTTTACAATTTGTTAAACTGTTCATGTCGATGTGTTTGAAAGACATCAGGCTGGATATGACTGGAAATGCTGATCGTTGTGTTAACATCCAATCAGTTATAATTAGCATTGCCTCTCTTTGTGCAGCGACTCATCGTTGTTTGTCTAATTTAGTAATTCCCCAAAGGACTCATTGAAAAACTCATTAAGCCATTTTTATGCCTCACTGTACATGTATTCCATCCTCAGAACATTGTGAACGAACAAACCAAGATGCTTGCTTCTCTAAGAAGATGTGAGATACAGAAACCCAACGAAGTGTTTAGCCAAGGGCGACTCTCTCATTGAAGATCATTACAGACTTTTTGATGCAAACCAGCCACTGTTTTCCAAAGATTTACCCAGTATCTCAGGAGACGCTCTTGTTTGTGCAAGAGACAGATGCTTCAAGCTATACTAGAGCTGTGGAAAAGAAGAGCATGAGACAGACTGAGATATGATGTGCCCCTAATCAGTTCCATTGAAGCAGAACCGGACCGACTGAGTATCAGAATTTGCCTCTAGCACCCAGTTAAGCCACAATCAAAAAGTGACAGTGAGTGTTGCAGTATGTTCACTGTTTAATGTTCCCCTCGTGTTACTCATGTACTTGTCTTACTGTGCTCTGATTGAACCTGATTGGGTGTGTGACTATGTCCTTTTCTCGGGTGCACACTGTACTGCTTCCTTCTTTTTCTCTCTTACTTTGACTTCTTCAGACTTGAACATAAGTTAAATCTTAAAGTACTTTACAGTCAGGAAGTTTGTCACAGTTCTAAAGCAACATCCGGGGTCTAAGGTCTTGTAATGGTTTGCTTTTTGTACATGAAATGCCTTCAGTTTCCTTCCCTTGTTTTCCTTCTGTCACTCACTTGATTCATTGAATTTAAGTATTCGCATAAGGCACTCTTCCACTTCATGGTGTTCTGTCTTTTTTGTTACTTGTTACAAAGACGTTCCATAGCCAAGATAAGAGCCACTCCACCAAATGTGTGTCATTAGCGTGTAGTAACTTTAGAAATAGTTTTTTTTTCTTTATTTAAAAACAGATTCCAATAGCATGAATACTTAAGTATTCCAAATGGGCATTGGTCCATCTTCAATAGCTTTTTAATCAAAGTAGGCTGCCATTTTTTTCTTGTTACTAACTCTCTTGTTATTGTTTATATAACAGGACTGGACTTTTAGCAAAGAATTAGCATGCTAAATAGCCACATGGTGCACGTGAAATTCAGTTATTTACCAAATACACTCAGCAAAAAAAGAAACATCCTCTGACTTTCAACTCTTTTTACTGTACGTAAACTTAATGTGCTTTTTGGTCCTGATCCCTAATGAATATCTAGTCTATTTTGGTGAAATGAGGAGCTTTACATAAACACACCAATTTTGAAGTGGCATTAATTTCAATGGAAAAGGAAGATATCTGTCTTGAACTGAAATGTTTGAGTGTCATGCAGTGTCAAAGTTGTATTAGAGTTAACATTGAATAGAATTTTTTTGGCCACAAAAATGTGCCTCAAATGTACAAAAGAATCTTTAAAAAAAAAGGTCAAATTCAAAGGTTAGCCATTATGAAAAAGTGAACATAGTAAATGTTATGTTTATCTGTCTATACATAAAGTGACCTTCACTTTCAATGCCTGGCTCATCTTTTGTTACTGTGAAAGTACAGTCCTCTGTGGACCTTATGAAAGAGATTAAAGATGAGAGTAGGAATCCCAAAGAGTTTCTGATATGCCTTATGGTTTTTTCAGCAGGTACACTGGCTCCCTAGGGGTATAGTTTTTCATGAAGGGATAAGACTGTCAAGATTTTGGAGGAATTATGATTCACATTATGCTCTAGAAAGCACAAACTATAATGTATAACTAAAAAAAGCACAGAGCATGTATTCGTGAGGAGCCAATTATGTGTAACCATGTGGTTACTAAAGGGTTATGAAACCGTGGAAGTATAAGCAAACCCAGACATAATGGACACCCACGTGTTAGAGGTTAAGCAGAGGTGGAGTATGTTTGTGCAGTCATGTCTCATAGACAGAGGAATTCCCCTTATCGTAGCCCTCATTGGCATCTCTCTTTTAAACACCTCTCTCTGTCTAAACACCTCCATCCATACTGATGCTCTTGTTCTCCATCTCTCACAGAAGAAAGGTCTCTCTGTTTCTCAGATAATGCCGTCACACCAAATGTCACTTCTTGCATGCTGATGTCTTTCGTCAGTCTGTTCTGTACTGGATGTCCAGATTTTACCTGGATGGCAGATTTTGATGTCTATCACAGTGATCCAAACAAATATTTAACTTACCTTTGAGTTTGAAAAGAATGGTGTTTGCACTTGTTGACATGTATACGTGGATATTTATGCAGCGTTATCCTACTACATGATTTCTTCTTATCATTTTAGAGTCAATGGTCCAGTGAAATGGGTATTTTCTAGGCATAAAACAAAATGAACAGTTCTTGGTTTACTTGATTGTTATGAGTCATTTTATCTATAAACACATCCTTAATCTTCTTGAATTTGTAAGACATACATGAATGTTCGATGAAAAAAATGAAATGCAGACAAAGTGACATTCCAAATGTTTCACTCTGTCTCTGTCATTCCTGCTGACAGTTTGCAGGGTCAGTCTGTCTCAGCTGTTTCTCTCAGTGTCTGACTCTCTCGTGCACCACATTCAGAGTGTGAAGATCTCTGTGAAGGCGAGGCTCTAATCAGTCGCCATCACTCACTGCCACACAGAGCCGCGCTTTGTCAAACACCACCTCCTCTTCTCTGCTGCCACGCGTCAGCTTCTGCGGCTCTGTAATCCATCACTGCATGTCATGCTACTGGCTGGCTCGCCAGTCTTGTCCTTGGAATCTTATGGGTTCCTCGTCATCAATGTGATTTACTTTAGGTCATTTTAATCATGCATTGGTCACATTTTATGAGGGTTAAATTCTTTGATTGGCCTTCAGCCTCATGAAAGTCCATTTCCCTCTTTATGGATTGAGTTTATGAATTCCCTGGTTTATCCCTTGAGGCAGCATTTAAGGGAGTATGTGCTCAAATTATCCTGTGTAATAAATGACTGACTGCAATGCAAAGCTTTGAATTGGATAAGTCAAGGGTAAACTTTTCTTTTTTCTTAAAGGCATTAAATATTTACATTCTTGTTTGTACTTTATTACTCAAGATACTACATTTTTTTATTTAATGGCAAGACCCATCAAGAAAAAGTGAGCTCTATAATTACATGAGAATTAAGTCCAGCTATAACACAATGTAATTTTGCAGTATTGTAAGTCATGTCAACGGTATGTGATGAACTTGAAAGTTTTCAAGGATCATTTTGTTAATTTTTGGCCTTTTTTAAATGTTAAAATCCAGCACGTTGTCCTGCGATGGACTTGCGACCTGTCCAGGGTGTACCCCCGCCTGTTTTGCGCAGTTCTCAAATTCCACATGCTCACACTACAAGATGTTAAAAGTACTTAAAAACACTCATATTTTTAAATTTGGCTGTGCCAAATATGGGATATGATCCAATAAAATCCTGTGTAAAATCCTGTGACTGCAATAGAATGACAATGTTTTGCAGAATGCTGTAAATAACAGTAAGGAAATCAATGAGGATGATGATTAAAGTGGTTAAAAAATTCTTAAATGACTTCTCTACCTTTTTTTTGGAAATAGGTTGTTTTATGACGTGTTTGGAAAGGATTTTCATTCATTGAAGAGATTTAATGCTAAGACTGGTCACACAGACAAACCACAATACACTTTAGTCAATTGCCAAAGGTTGGTGCTCATAGGTGTAAAAATATATTAAAAAAATGAATAAATGGCTTGAAACCCCGTATCCGTTTTCAGGAAGAGCAGGATAATGATGGAGAGATTGTCTTCGGTCTTTCCCAGGGCCTCTTCCCGCAGCGACATGCCCACAACACCTCCACAGAAAGGCTTCCAGGAGGCTTTGAAACAGCTGCCTTTTCTTGATGTGGAAGCATCTACTCTGTGTTCCTCCCGGGTGACTGAGCTCCTCACCCTATCTCTAAAGGGGAAGCTCATTTCAGTCATCTGTATCTGGGATCTCATTCTTTTGGTCTTGACTTAGAGTTCATGGCCATAGTTTAGGGTAGAAATGTAGATTGACGTTAAATCGAGAGCTTTGCCTTGCAGCTCAGCTACTTCTTTACCACAACAGATTGGTACATCAACCGCATTCCTGCAGTGACTGCATCAATGCGTCTGTCAATCTCTCGTCACATAGTCCCCTTACCCGTGAACAAGACCCCAAGATACTTGAACATCACTATCTCTGAGAGAGCATTCCACCTTTTGAGGAAGAACCATAGCCTCCTCCATCAGTTCAACTATTGGTCAGATTCTTGTCTCCGGTACCCTGGCATAGACTTTTCCTGAAGAGCCAGAAGTTCCCTGTAGTTATAGCCCACCCTCTGGTCCCCCTTCATGAAAACTTTCACTCCTAAGGGGAATTTAAACCTAAAGCTTGTTTTGGCTTTTACTAGAAACCAAAGGAAATTCAAGCAACCACAAGGAGAACATGCAAACTACTCAGGAACAACTGGCCTCGAACCAGCAAACTATGAACTGAGAGGCAGCAGTGCTACCTACTGCACCGACGCTTTCATTATAAATAAGTCATATTGATCTTTATACCTGGTTTGGCCAGAACCATTTTCGATTTTATCAATATTTTATTCTTGACTATTTATGTCACCAACAGTGAGCAGGGTGAAACGGCTAGGACCTATACTCTTGTTCCAGTGTTGTAATCTAGGATTGTTGCTGCAAAAGAGAGTGGAGTAGTGTTGCAGTGCTCGAGACTGGTCACGAGACATTTTCTATGGTCGCGGTCTTGTCACAGAACCATCCATTGCGGTCTTGTTCTTGTCTCGGTCTCGACTGTGATCTCGGTGTCATCTCGGCTGTCTCTGATCTTTCTCTCGAGTCTCGGTCTCGTCTGCATAGGTATCCTGGTGTTTTTAAACCAAGAACAAAAAGCAATCAAATAAAACAATATTATTTGTTTTCGTGCCTCTCTTCAAATATACTCAATCATGAGCATATTTTCTCAAAAGCATATTGTTCTTTAGTTTCTCACCGACAATGTGAGTGCTCTGTAACATCACACTTCACTTTAGATGGAGAGAACAATCTAAAATGTCAGCAAAATCAGTCATTTTTAACTTTGCCTTCACTGAGCCCAAAGAATATATTTGTAAAAGTTCCATGAGAAGAAACATTCACCTGTGTGCAAATCACAGCTGAGTTTGTTAGATACTCTTCGTTCTCGGCTGGGTCTTACTCATGATCAAAGCATTTTCACTACCAGACTAGTGTGCAGCAATCTGGATTTGGAAATATTTGAATTATGCAGTAGAAGCCATGAAAATGTTACTGGTTTTTAGCAGTAGTAGTAGTTTTATTTTACAACTGTTTGATGAGATGTGTTGTGAACAATAAAATGCAATGAAATGATTCATTCAGAATGAGTCCTTCTGTCACGTCCTATTTTAAATTGTTTGTCACTAATACATACTACTTGTCCCAATTTTAAACCTTGCACAAAAACCAATCATGGGAGGGTAGATTCAATATTTAAACATTTCACATTGCCAGAAAAAGTACATTTTAAATTTTTACTGCCTTTTTATTTCAATGCATTCAAAGATATGTAAGATAAAACAACAATCATTCAACAAAATTGTAACTCAGCTGGCTCAGAGGTAAGTAGGGTGTTTGGTACTTCATTTTCAAGCAGAACAGGCCCACAGCACACAGCACAAATATGAAAAACCTGAACAAAGACCAGCCAGGAGTCCTTGAGTCTTACTTATGATTGAGCTCAAAATTTGAGGCCAAGGATTTCTTCCAACTAATCTGGTAAAGTTGGAATGCATTTGCATAAAGAATGAGCCAAAACTTGAGTGCATGAAGCCCACGGGCAAACAAAAGAAGACTCAATAATACTGTTTTAGTAGGAAACAGTATGGGCATATACAGCTTAAATAATAAATTTGTTGAATTATTGAGTACTGTGTAGAAGAGTGTTCAAATACAGGGAAGAAATGGTTGAAATGACATCATTTATAAAGTAAACTTTAAAGGGACAAAAATAAGATGCTGTTGTGGACTCACTTTCAAGTAGTATGGAAATATAGGAAATATTGTTTTAATCTAATATTCATCTAACATTCAGATATGTGCAGCTCTATGCATTTTTAAACATTTTCATTTCATTGTTTTCCCATGATCTCTTTTCAATTTATTAATCTCTAGAGATATCTCTAAGTGGCTCTTGAATCCAATGACGTATGTCTACAAGTGTTATCTGACTAGTATTAAATAAATTTGTGATGTCTAAATATAATTAAACTTTGATAATGATAATAAAATAGGATCTAAAACCTTTTAACATATAACACAAATGTGAATCCTTACCTTGCGATGTGGCAAAGTGTCGGTGGAGGTGGTGGGCGTGGACAACGGATAACATTACTGCACTACGTACGGAGTAAACTTTCTCGAGATATTTCACGAATTACGAAAACCAACACGAAACCAAGCACATGGGTAGACAGTACCAAAAGTGTGAGTGAAGGCATGGAGAGACGCTTCTGATAAGGCATCATGGGTATGATCTGACCAATAGGAGAGCAGAACTATTTGTGTTTTTTATATCTTGGAATTTTTTTCCTATCTCGAAGCAAAATATTTCCAGAGAAACCTTTCGTATCTTGAATTTTTTGCAACGTGAAGCATTTGTATCTCGAGGTACCACTTTATCTCCAGTGGGGTTTGATATATCTTAATGGAATATAATCTGCACTAGTCACAGGAAGCTGAGCCTCTGTGTAGATATTTGGATAATTTCTAATGGCTGTGAGTTTTTGTTTCGCCTTTGAGGAGAAATTGAAACGTGACACTTATTGTTATTATTTAATCTTGCAAATTATATTAACTAAAACTATGCCTTTACAAAAACAAAAATACTATAATGTCATAGTTTAATGGTGTGATGTTGAGATGAAAGTAATGTACTGTGCCCCCAAGATGGTGGTGGAGACCAGGGGCCACCAGCAGAGCCCTGTTACCCTGACCACCACTATGGTTGTATGGGTGTAAATTTAATTACAGTGTCCGAAGAAAACTTTCTTTGGTGCTATAAATGCTTTGAACTTGCTGGTTATGTGCTTTATAGATTGTCTTTTCTCTTCTAATGCAGGAGCGTGTGGTTGTGGAAAATGAGCACTGGTTGGTGGTGGTGCCTTATTGGGCAACTTGGCCATTTCAGACACTGTTGTTGCCACGACGACATGTGCTTCGTCTTCCTGATCTGACAACCCAAGAGAGACACAGTAAGACTTTAACTTACCTTATGTGTGCTTTGTGTAAGTTATCTATTCAACAGTGGAGGCAGTACATTGGTGCAGTGAGTAGAGAGTAGCCTCTTGTTAAGTAGGTTGCTGATTTTGAGGCCAGCCACATGTGGAAATTCTACCTGGGCTTGTGTGTGTCCAAAAACATGCATCAGGGTAACTGGAACTTGTAACTGCCCTCAGTGCTGCATTTCCTCCACTGAAGCAGGTAAAAACCTTGGCATCATTCTCGATCAGACTCTCTTTTCAGTCCTATCATCAAGACATTCTATTCATGGGTTACCATTTTCATTGATTGTAGTGAAATCTTCTACTTTGATACATTCTTCATACTTGAAATATCGAGCAGGTACATGCAGATCCAAGTGCAGCTTGATTAGTGTGAACACAACTCTGAAATACAAGTTACAGGATAAAATTAGAGCCGTATTTGGAATACAGTGGTACCCCGAGATACGAAATTAATCCGTTCCAGGGTGGTGTTCATATCTCGAAGCAAGTTTTACATGTAAAACGCCTAATCTGTGCAACAGCTCTCAGAAACAACAGTATACGTTGGTAAAAAAAAATGGAAAACCAGAGAAAAATCAAGTAACGTTTCTTCAATCCTTAAATCTACACATTGTTAATGTAATAAATAATAATAAAACGCACAAAATACGTAATACATACTCAAATGTTCATATCTCGAATTTTTCTTCGCATCTTGAAGCAAAAAATTTCCTACGAGACTTTTCGTATCTCGAACATTTCGTGACTCGAAGCATTCATATCTCGGGGTACCACTGTACAGGCAAAGATCAGGTACTAGATGGTTAAAGTGTGCATACAAACGTTGATGTTGACTGGTAAATGTCCTGTTTAAAAGTTGTTGCCAAGGTAGAATTCATGGTTGCTATGGAGCAGTCAGAAACAGCATACAAAGTTCCTCATGCAAATATGAATAAAATAAACTCCCATGTCTCTTTAGTTTTCCTTAGCTGAAATAGCGAAAGTCAAATTGGTTGCTATGGAGGCGCCAGTGATGTAATACAGTGTTCCATTTGTCACTATAAGTTATATTAACCAACCCACATGTTTTTATCATTTACCAAAGATGAGCTAGAGTTCAGAAAATTTGGTTGCTAGGGTAATGGTTGGTTGCTAGGTCAGTGATGTAATACATCTGATTCATTTTAAACATTTGATTTGAAACAAACAAACCCCCATTTCTCTGTGATGTTTCATCTTGAAGATTTTTTTTTTGCTGTTTCTCATTTATTTTCAATTACCGTTATATGTCACTAGTAAATATTTAAGCTTTTCTAGAGCGTGGGGTTCAAATACTTTTTCACAGTGGTTAGTATGTTCTTGCACAAACTGATAATATCCACAAGTGTGGTCTTTTTTAAATTTGTGTGATATTCTCAGCCATTTCCAAGAATTCCTTTTGTGGTAGGAGTCTGAAAAGACATAGCAACCAGAGTCAGACCAGTTTGGATGTTTTTGCAAAGATTGGTGGATGTAGCTCGAACAGTCTAGGAGAAGTGCTTAGAATTTTTTTGTCTGAAGCAAATGATAAATAACAATAATGAAGGTTAGTTCTAGATATAAGTGATTGGATCACGTGAATTGTCCAATATGAAGTTAAACTGTTTTATGACTCATATAAAAATCTTCCCCAACCCCTAGTTTTGAAACTATATCAGTCCACGAGGTAACCTCTCAACTAAACATCTGTTTGTGACTTTCAATTACCCTGACTTTAAATTCTGTGAATCACATTGAGTGCTGCAGGAGACATTTACTCCCTTTGGTTTGTTGTCACTCTCAACATTTCTGTCTGAAGACACTTTGTGGTTTCTTATCCTCATGTCTGCCATGACAAAATATCTACTCAAAACCTCATGTCTTTTTGTCACATCTCCAAGTGCTCTTTTCCCACATTGGACATAACACAGACACATACCTCTGTAGTTCTGAGTGGTTATTAAAGTTGCCCTGGCAGTGCTATAAAAACTGTGACACCAGATAAACATTCTCCTCCTGATATGGTTCTCTCGCAGGCTTAGTTCTGACAGACTTAATCCAAATGTAAATAAAGTCTGGGAAATTTCCTGAACAGGAAAAAGAGGAAGACTAGACCACAACCTACTTTGAGCTTGATGGTTATATAACCCATCACAAGGTCAATATGTGTTGGAGTGCTTTTTTTAAAATAAGATTTATAAGAAAAAACTAATCTTATGTATGGAAGTGCAGTTGCAATTACTTACTACATTTTAAAAAATAATGGAAAATTGAATTATTTATTCGACATGAAGCCATTTTTGCATTCAGCCAATCTCCAGATCGGTCCACGCCACACTGAGATACAAGAAAGAAGAAAAGTAAGAGGAAGACAGTGAAGACGACAACAGTTTTACGCCCTTGGTGGTTGATTGTGGAGAAAAGAGAGGATTATTTCCTTTCTGTTTCCTGTACGAAGTCACAATGAAAATGTGGGGCGAGCGCCAATGAGTTTCTCTTTTATGTCCTACTTGCGTCATCAAAACAGCCGGCTTTCACTGTTTGTTCAAAAATAAATGGATCCGATATACCACCCGTTCTGTCCGATGTGTGATGTCCCGTTGGCACCCAAGGTTTTAGATTAATGCGTGTTGTTGCACGAAACGTCACAATCAAAATTGTGTGTTGGCCTTTAATCCCAGCATGCATTGGATAAAAATTGTACTATATTCGAAAATATTTTTTTTGCAAATATTCCAGTTTTACATGTACATTTTATTTGTATCTTTGCATGGAAACATGGCTATTGAATCTGATTAGACCAGTTACATTTCAGGAATTTTTTTACCATATTAAGTTCATATTTTTCCTAACTAATATATTGTTTCTCTTGTAGAGTTACATTGAGTTGTAATAAATGTGTTGTTTTGTTGAGTCTTTAATTATTAAAGCACAATTAAATATAGTTTGTAAAAAAAATCGGTATTTCATCAACTCCTAAAATGTCGTTTAAAAAAAAAAAGTATGATTATGAAAACTCTTTGAATATTTTCTACAGAAAAGTTACTGGTCTTATCAGAATCAATGATCTGTGCTATGCTAAAAGCTAAACGTAGCATCACCAGATCTGAATAGTTTCCAAACTGGTAAAACACAAATTTCCTCAGAGAGAGATGGGGAATGAGTGTCAATAAAGTGAAATGTTCCTTTAAAATATTAAAGGAATCGATTTAGCATTTTCACTTTGAACGTTTATAGACCAATCCTTCTGGCACCGTTTGATAACTGAGGAAATTACTGCTAAAAATTCTTCATTTCGAATCCTCTAATGGATTTAGTAATTTGCACAGAGACCATTTGCTCTCCCTTTTTCTGATATATGCACATAATAATGCAGCAATCATGCAGATGAACAGTATAATGTGTAATGTAGATGAAAATAAGCCTCATCAGCTCTTGTTTAACATGGAGATTGGGAAATCGTTTCGAATTGTCTTCAAGCGCTGACGTTCTCTCATTGTTCCAGTTGAGGAGGCTGCCTAAGGATGAGAGACTCCAAGCCTAGCATGAAATCTGTTTTATCGGCTGACAAACCAAACATTTCCTTGAGTAAGTGCTGGAGCTCCTGGCAGTTTTTAGGCAAAATCCTTCAAATTTGTTTTAGACTAAGAGCCTTCAGTTTAAATCATCAATTTCATGTTTAATCAATTTTCATCTAAACCAATTAAAATGTTTCTGTTGTTTCTAATGTTGTTTCTAATGTGGATGTTGTTTCTGTTTAGCTTAACATACTTAAATATTCTCTTTGCAGAATTACCCTTGTGGTGGTTTATGTTTTAAGTTATTCACGTACTTGTGTAATTTTGCGTGTTACAAATACTTCCACGTCAAATGATTATCAAAATTATTATTGTTTTCAAAACTCTAGTTCTATTAAAAACTGCTGCTCAGTATTGTCACATAACATAATGTTCCCCATATCAATATGAGTAGAATAAAGCAACTCCCATGTCTCTATGGCTTTCCAAAGCTGAGATAGAGGTAGGCCAAATTGATTGCTATGGTAAACAGTTTGGTTGCTATGGAGGCATCAATGACATAATTTACTGTTCTGCATGTTAAGTATATTAAGTAAAGTAAAGCAACCTCCACATCTCTATAATTTTCTTAAGCTAAGATATATACCAAATTGGTTGCTATGGTAAACAATCTGGTTGCTATGGAGGCGTCAGTGACATAATATAGTGTTCACCACCTCAATACGAGTAAAATAAATCATGCATCGATTTATTTAGAATTTTGCAAAAGTAGAACTAGTGAACACGCTCATATCAGTTTGAATCACTTTACGCTTTTTTCAATTAGCTGTGCCCATCACTATTCCACACCCTTTGTGACACATTTGTTGATTCTGGTAAGTTCAATGACCAACCACACAACTTCCAAAGCAGATATTACGTTCTGTATTGTATTAGGTTTCAAAATGACTGCTGAGATTTGGTGAGCAGTGTTGCCATGGTAATGCTGGCCCAACAATCAGCATTGTGACAAAAGGTTGGTGTTATCACAAATAATAAAGAGACAAAGATGAACAACATTCCACTTTACAAGCCTTTCTAGCCAGGATATAGTCGATGACATAGCTGTTGACTTGAGGCCAAGATGATTTCCGTGCACCGCGGAATTCCATGGAATTCTCCTTTGCCTTTTATCCTGGACTGGACACCGATTCCCCACACCACTACTGAAAGTCACTCGATTTCGTGAAACTCAATGTTCATCGATCACTGGTTTATTTGTCATTTTCTACTAGGGCTTTTCTGTTTTACAGTGCATACACAATATGACTCAAGCACTCAGTTTGAGTTAAAACGTTAAAAACAAGTATGACCTCATTGATGGCTCCATAGCAACCAAACTGTTTACCCTAGCAACCACATTTTCTAAACTTTATCTCAAAAGACATGGGTGTTGGTTTATATAAGTTACAGTGACAAAGGCAACATTATATTTTGTTACTGACCCAACCATAGCAACGCCTTTACCATAGCAACCATGTCATTTTAGTGATTGTATTTTATTTTTTCAATACAGTAGACTGTGTTTGTAATCATTACATTTCTTGGAACTTATTTCTTGGAAATCTCTTAAAAAGTCCCCAGTTGGAGTCATGGACTCTTTGTTAACTCTTTAATGACCGTCCATTTATGGTCACCCGGCAAGATCTTGATTTATAGCTCTGTACACTTGCAACTGTCCATCAAGTTCTTACTCCCCCATCATAGGTTTTCCCATAGACATATATGGTTAGAACTTAGGGTAATCAATTATTAAGGTATATAATATTTTAAAGGAGAATCGCAAATCCTAGAGGTCATGGAATGATTTTAATACTCCCTTTATTTTGCTAAATTTAAATTTTAGACTAATTTGTGTTTATGTCTGTGGAAATGGTTTCCAAACATTGGTTATGAATGTTACTTAATAAAATTGAAGTCAGTCTAGACAATTTAAATGCTTTAAATTGTTTATTTGCTCTGATTTATGGCAAAGTTAAGTTAAATCTCCTTTAGAATGTATCTTTTGAATTAAGTCTCCACACATTTGAACCTCTTGGATTAATACAACTCAGGTGTTCATGAACACTTATTGAACTTAAGTTCAAATTTATGTTTAATTACCCAGCCAGCTGCTGTTGTTTTTTTATTTCTGGGGAAGCATTTATTCAGAGTCATGACTTGAAATCAGGAATCAGTTCTGAAGGACAAATGCAATTTACAGACAGGAACAGGCAGACGGTTGTGTAGATCTGAAATGATAAAAGTTGTCATTTGATTTAGGAAAGGAAACACAAACCATCTATCTTGGTTACCGTGGGTCTATGTATGAGTATAGTATGGTGAGCTGAAATACAAAATAAATGCACCTCCTGACCATGAAACAAGCTTGGGTGAAGTGCATGGGCTCTGTAATGAAAGCAGACTGGATAAAACCCTTGCAATATTGGTTTAGAAATTGAAGTCCGCTCTTTCCAGCTCAGGCTTCTTTTTTATTGTCCTATCTCTTTCCATCCCCACAGGTCTGGCATCCATAATGAAGAGACTCTTGACGAAATATGACAACCTTTTTGAGGTGTCCTTCCCCTATTCGATGGGATGGCATGGTAAGAGAATGCAATTGATATCTTAATTTTAAAAGAGAAAAGGCTGAAAACTTTCAATGAGCCTTGTGCTTCCCACAATCTGGGGATGTTTCCTTTAGTGCTTGTACACTTTATTCTGGAAAGAATATATTTAAATAGTTAGTCACTTTGAGGAAATTGGTGATTACTGCCACGTGGTCTTTTAAAAGAGCCCATGTGAACATATTCTGATGGTATACCAGCGGCTCACTGGTCAAAGACTAGCTAAGATTCATTCATTTAGAGAAAGATATTTATGGAGCAAGACACATGATGGATGGATGGATGAAGAAACACCAGATGGATGATTGAAGTTAGACATTTGCTGGATGGAGAAAAACGTTTGATGATGTATGGGTGAATAAAAAGATGGATTAATGATGGATAAAGGAAGGCTCTTGATAAAAATTGTCTGAATGGATTTAAGTGTGAAAATATGGATGGATGAAAAACATTTGATGATGCAGGATTGGATGGATTAAATGATACTTATCCATGGATGTAAGGATGGATTAAACGATGGAAAGATGGATGAATGAAATGATGGATGGAGGAAGGCTTTTAATAAATGACGGATGAATGGATGTAGGAAAACATTTGATGATGGATAGAGTAAAAGACACTTTTAGATTGATGGGTGAATGGATGGATGGAGAAAGAAACACTTGATGGATGGATGGATGAAGTTAGACAATTGCTGGATGGAGGAAAACGTTTGATGGATGGATCAAAAGATGGATTGGTTGATGAATTTAATGATGGATGCAGAAAGCTCTTGATAAATTATAAATTAATGGATTTAAGTATGAAAATATGGATGAATGAAAAACATTGATGATGGAGGACTGGATGGATGAAATGACACTTATGCATGGATGGATTAAATGATGGAAAGATGGATGAATGAAATGATGGATGAAGGAAGGCTTTTAACAAAGGATGGATGAATGGATGGTGGTAAGAAAAGATGGAAGGACAACATTTGATTATAGATGGAGTAAAAGACACTTGTAGATGGGTGGATTAATGAATTTTAACAATTGCGTGATGGAGGAAAACGTTTGATGATGGATGGGTGAATAAAAAGATGGATTGATGGATGAATTAAATGAAGTATGAAAATATGAATGAAGGAAACATTTAATGATGGAGGGATAGATGGAGACATACTTGATTAATGAATGTATGGATTAAAAGATGGATAAATGAAATGATGGATAGAGGAGGCTTTTGATAAAGGATGGATGAATGGATTTAAGTATAAAAATATGGATGGATGAAAGCATTTGAGGATGGAGGAAAAGGAATGAATAGATGAATGGATGAACACAGTCACATGCATTAAAGCATCAGCACCACACACCTCCAAGAGAAATGATTGACAGTTGATGGAGCGCTGCTGCCCGTCCTGCAGCCAGGTGTCTGGTTTCATCTCACATCTAGTTATGGCCTCAGCCGTGCCACCGCTCAACACTCCGATGATCTTCTCACTCAGTGATTGACAGCTTTAGTGTCAGGCCACAAATCTGACACCTGAGAATATCTGACCAGTGACAATGTACAGAGCATCACTGAGCATTTCCCAGCATCCTCTAGCATACATCTATGAGATAACGTGATGATTGAAGTTCTCTGAGATTCATGTTTTAACTAGATTGATTACATCACGCATGATCCTGGATCCCTTTTTTACCCATCCACCACATTATGATTCATTTGCTGGTCTCAACTGCACTTTATCAGGCTGTAGAACACTTTCGTTTCCTCCTGGATGTAGCAATTAACATGAACAGAGATAGCAATGTGCTTCAGCCATATTTTGATAGCAAAAAGAGAGACATCACAGGGGTAACTTCAAATTGAATAAAATGTTGTTTTCAAAAAATGTAGTTGGTTGGGATGAATCCCACAGAATAGTAGGAAAGTAAAAGAATTTGTTCAATAAAATACACTTTGTATGCTGGCATCAATAAAGTATTGCTCAGGCTTTAGGCGGCACAAAGCTACGTTTAAACGTGAAGAGCAAGTTTGATTCTCGCTTCATTGGTTACCAGTGGAACACAGAATATAAAGTGCTGTCTTTTGTCTTATAAGCCGTTACATAGTTTGGTACTGGTCTTTATTAACAAACTACAGTCAATTTACTCTGGTTTTCTGTGTTTTGTCGGTAAGCTGCTACTTACCGTTCTGGAGTCTTGTGATAAGTGCTGGTTTGACCGTGCAGCTTGTGTAGCTGCTTCCCAGTTGTGGAAAGATCAGGTTCAATCAAGATCTTTTTTGAGTAGAAAACTCTAGAGTTCTAAGTTATGTGGGTACTGCCGAGTGTTGACGATGATCGGGGGATGGTGGTCGGTAAATATTAAGACAATATTTTGTTCCTTATTATTTATTGGATAAAGGTTTAGAAAGTGGGCCATTCTTCCCTCGTTTAGTTAAACTCATGCTTTCCATACAATCAAGTGAAACTACACATGAAATCTAATGGATTCAAAAAAAGTGACACTCCAAATATGATGCTCCTCTTGCTCATGCATAATTAAAATTGAAAGCATTTAGCAGTGTAAATAGTACTGAAATTTTATACTCTAGCTAAAGTACCATTTCTTGCCAGGAAAAATAAAGAAATTATCTGTTAAATACGCCTCAAAGTACGAGTAAAAAAATAGCTAAAACTACTCGAGAGTATAGTGAGTATTACTATAGTGAGAAATTATTTCATCTTATATCCTGAAAATTTAAAATGCATCTCATATCAGAGCCATTTTCTTAAGAGTGTTTCTAAGCAAGATGGAAATAGAGGAGCGGTCAAGAAACAAATAGAAAGAGCACGAGTGTAAGAGATGGAAAAGAGATAGAGTGAGGAAAAAGGAGAACATGAAAGAAAACAGGTAGATAGCACGAAGAGAGAGAGAGAGAGAATACTGGAGGGAAAGAAAGAGAGAGTGAAATAGAAGAGAGTTGGATAGATTCAAAAGTGAGAGAGAGAGACAGAAAGAGTGAGAGAACAGAAGATAGGGATACAGGAGAATGAGATATGGAGACTGAAAGTCTAGTGATAGAAAGAGAGGGAGAGGAAGAGAAAAATAGAAGGATGAAAATGAAGAGAGATGGAACGAGAGAGAAAGAGTGATATAGAGAACGATATAATTATAGACTCAGCTATTTTCCTGGCAAAATACAAAATTGGATTAGTGGACATTCACTAAATCTCCTTTATTGGAGTTTTTTTTTATGTAATTTGATTGGACAGGATAGATGCCAATCAATGTAAAAAAAAGACATTACAGAAGTTTTTCAGAGTTTTTGTAATTAGTTACTTTACCCCACTGAGCTTTAGCAGAAACTTGCCACAGCTTGCAGCTGGTGCAAAAATCAATTATCAAAAATCAAACTGTTGCAATAGTCAAAAAAAAATACTCAAAAATGTTTTATAGACATCTGGTTTTGGGACTTCTGACTTTACAGCAGTTCTGTCCTGAAACATTTTCCTCTTCTTTTTTTTTTGTTGTGGGAATGTTTACCAAAACAAGTATCAATACCGAAAAACTACTTTTGGAATCATTACCATCATCAAGTTTGAGACAAACACAGTTATCCCAAACAATTAGATAATGGATAACATCTGATTGATATCCAAATAACTCTCTTGAATATTGGCGATAAGAAACTGAATTAGGTTCGAGCCTCTGCTACTTGAAAGCCTAATTGAAGGCAGATGCAAAGTAGGAGAACAATGTGAAGCGGCCAGTAGTGAGACAGCTCATCATTTCTCCTTCAATTCCTTTATTTAATGAAATCTTCATGGTTTCTGAGTTTTATTCTCCAGTTCAGGGATTTTTCTCACTCCCCTTTAACCTCCTTCTCATCCCTAGTCCTGACGGATAAAAATAAAATGAAATATTAAAAAACCCAAGCAAGAGAACATCAAGTACCAGGTTCAGTCATAGAATACATTTTTCACGATTGCTCTACTGATATCGCCAGGGCTTTAATGATAATTACAAGAAAGATTCGTCCATCAAACCTCTGCTCCATAACAAAAGCAGCGAGTGTAGTCAAGCTTTGCAATTATTTTAATGGCTGTAATGGAGACTGTGAACGCAGCAGACAGCACATTAAACAATTTCAGAGCAAAGCAAAAGAAGTTTTCAAAGATAGACTTCCACAAAGAGATCTCGAGATGTCTGAGGTGATTTAAAGGCTTTTGATGTCGACACATGTGAGTGTTCTTTGCTGTAGAGGGTTTAGATTTCAATAAATCGATAGAGAAAACCATCAGGAATGTTTTTTCAGCACACAAAATTCCATTTTTGTAGTTCAACAGCAATTTAGGAATACAAATATGTGAACGAGCGGTGTTATTTTGCTGGAAATATCCTCAAATGTCTTTTATGTGAAATCAATAATTCTTAATAACTTCTTCACTGTTGGCTAGGTTTACCACGACAGTGTGACGTCAAACTAGTATAGATCTCCTTTCTATGGAATGTTTTATCCTTTTCTATTACTTTGTCTTGTTTGGCTCAAATATTGATGGGCCCAGTGACTCTTTATTTGTCCGTGGATCTAACTCCGAATTTGGAATACAGTAGTGCCCCGAGATACGAATGCTTCGAGTTACGAAAAATCCAAGATACGAAGGGTCTCTGGAAAAAATATTTTACTTCAGGATACGAAAAAACACCAACAGTTCTACTCTATTATCCTCTTGTTAAGTCTGTCGTCACACTGCACTTTTGGGTCCTGGCTTGGCTCTCCACCTTCCCATTGACGGACAATAGTAAAAGACACTACTAATAGATTACCAATAATGTGTCATAGCAAAAGTTAAAAGAGCCGGGGTGTTCTAAGAGAAATAACATTTGTAAAGTGGAATGAGCTGTTATGTTGTGCAAGTTAGAGGAGAAACCCCGTGTGAGACAATGGTGTCTTACCTTTAGCTTTCGTTTCCGAACAGCAGGTTCCACTTTGTAAATGTTAAGTTATTTTTTAGGACACCTTTACCTCATTTTACTTGTAAAACTTTGAGATACGAAGGTCACCCTGGAATGGATTTATTCCGTATCTTGAGGTATCACTGTGTAGTGTAAACTCTTACAAAAGACTTCTATGCTACTACCACCTGTTTTTTGTTTTTTTTTTTTTCAGAAATGACCTTCAGAAATGACCCAAATTAATTGTTACTCTCTAAACTAGAAAATAGACAGCATACATGAACTTAATATTGTGAAATATCAGGAAAAGTCCATTATATACGGTGCTCAGCATAAATGATTAGACCATATTACATTTTCCAGAAAACCTTTAGTTTCCTTACAGAATCGACATTTTCTTTGAACTACTATAAGAACAAAATCTGGGCTATTTATTGCAAACAATAATTTTTAATTTGTACACACAAAAAAGGGAAACCATTCAAGTCCATGATGCAAAAATGAGTACCCCCTAATTATAGTCTTAGGAGAAATCCACATGTAAGACTACAACATTATAATTAATAGCCATTTAACCAAAGATGAGACTTACGGTTCATTCAAGAGATCTCCAGCAGACAGCTGACTATAAAAGGGCATTAGTTAACAAAGAAAATCCCTTCCCGTTTCTTGCTGTCAGCAATGGCTCCCCATGGAAGAAAAATGTCACACTGTCTAAGAAAAGAAATACTTTCTTTACACAAAAAGGTGAGGGCTACAAGAAGATCAGCAAAGCTTTACATACGAGTCAAAATACTATAGTGATTCAAAAATGTAAGAAAGATTGAAGTACAACTATTGGTCAGAGTTGTCCAGGCCGTCCACGGAAGTTATCATCTTGACAGGAGTGTCTTCTGATTAGAAGGGTTGAAGACAATTGCCATACCAGTTCACTGCAGTGAGCTAAAGCAGTAGAAAGCCGAACTGGAGTTACCGTTTCCCAACGCAGCATACGGCAAACACTGCTTGCATCTTCCACAAGGAAGCCTTTCCTAAAGCCTGTGCTGAACAAGATGAAGACTACTGGGACTCTATACTCTGGAGTGATGAGACAAAGATCATTGTTTTTTGGAACTAATGGTTTCCAAAACTGTATGGTGTCATAATGGGGAGTATTTCAAAGAAAAACACCTACAGTGAAACATGGTGGTGGCAGTGTCATTTTGTGGAGCTGCATGAGTGCTGCTGGAGTTGAATTTCATTGATGGCATCAGAAACTGCTCTATAAGGAAAGATGCCGTCATCACTTTGTTCACTTTTCTCAACAAAGATCTAAAACACACATTGGAAGCTACTGCTGCATTTCTGAAGAAGAACAGGGTGAATGTGATTGGATGGCTGAGTCAGTCTTCTGATCTGATCCCAATGAAACACCTGGGTGGAATTCTGAAGCGATAAATTCAGCATTATTTCCATCCAGCATCCAAAGAGGTTATTCTTGAGGAATGGAAAAAGAAAGATGTCGGCAACTTGTTCATTCAATGATGTCCTTAAAAATCAATGAGCTTATTGTCCAAATACTATGTATTTATTTCCATTTTAATCAATTGAGTAAAGGATTTTGTGATCCGAGTTAGATTATTAACCTCATGTTATGGAGTTAATAGTGTTATATTATGTGCATTTGTGCTAGAAATGTATGCAACAGAATGTAGATTTTTATCTAAGGAGGTCATTTTAGACTTGAATATACACCTTAACCCTTTCCCGCACTCATTCTGGACAGAAGTGACCACTTCTCACAGTATTTCCATCTGAACATGCTTCTAAAAGGTGATTTTAAGTTTAGAACCGAGATCCAATGTCTCCTCATGTTTGATCTGCAGATACGTTTAACATTTTTAGCAAAATTTTTAGAAGGATTCAATGTAAAGTTGTTCTTCTGGGTTCTTAAGTTTCCTGGACCACTCTATATTAACTGTTGTCCTCTGAGAGCAGAAACTCCTGGAGGATTTACAAGTTCCCTAAAGGTGACTTGTCTAGGATGTTCACTGAAGATCCTTTTAATTCCTGTAGGATGTGAGTGGGATTTAACTCACTGGTCCAGCAAATCCCAGTGATGCTCTACTAGTTTTAGACCCTGGGAAACTGGAGGCCAGGGCAAAACCTTGAACTCTATCTCGCACCTAATTGTCTTTGTCTGAACAATGTGTGAAGTGAAGCATACATGTTTATATTCAGCTTTTTAATCTGCATCGTTGAATGGGATTTGATCATATTGTAATGTTAGTTACTAAACACCATGTACCATCATGTACTGAAATGAAACATTTACTGAAATGATTCGCTTTTTTTATTTTAATAAATCAAACTGCACATATATAATTGTTTTGTTTCTGTTTCGAAAATAATAGCTTTGTGTACAGCTAGACTGGTAACTGAAAATTACCATGTTCTTAAAATCTATCACACACTGATGCAGACTTTCTTATATTAGCTTATATTTTGTGATAAATTTACATCTTTAAATCTTCAGAAGAAGGTCTCTTTAGTTGCCCACCATAAACCCATGCCTCTCATCCTCTCCCATTTGAATCCAAAGGCCATTTCATACCCGACAAATGAATTATCCTCATAAAAAGTGATGACATGTCTCTAATATGGCGTCAGGCTTTTCTGAATTAGCAGCCAGGCATGTTAAATCATTCTCACAGAGCTATTAGGTGTATTCAATCAGAGAAATGCTTAAAACATCATTTTCTTTATGTAATACCTGAATATCCAAGCTGTTTGTGAATAGTATGTGTACATCTGTTGTTTTGTGGCCCGGTTATTTGTAATTCATACAGTGGGAGGATATTAAATCCACTCTACTTTGCTACGATTTCATATTTTTGAGCCCAGTGACCAGCTTTTCTTTTTTTCTCACATGAAACAGAACATTTTCTGGCACACCCAACCTTAGCTTTGTTAAAATGTGCAATTTTGTAACATTGTTCGGGAGAATTACTCTGTAGTTCAGAAGTGTATATCTGATTCAGAAGTGTATATCCTCAAGAAGACACTGGGTTTGGACCGATGCCAAAACCATCATGCTACTTTAATCATAATCCAAATTGGTTTCCAATGGAGCACGTAATTGTGATTCCGCGATATATATATATATATATATATATATATATATATATATATATATATATATATATATATATATATATATATATATATGAGGTTTGTACTCGTTTTAGTTGCATCATCTATCCAATCAAAGCAGCGGTAGTCTTGCAAAGCCAGACCGTCCCAGTGAAGGTCTTGCATTTATTGCAGGTTTCTATGGTTAAGACCCGCCCATGAGTCTGTTTCAGCAACTTGTCAAACCACCAATCGCATTGCGTCATGTTTGGCGGTGTGGGAATGTCACCACATACAAATTCATTCAGCTAACAAGTCGAAACATCTCTTTTTAACTTTGTTTATCTGCCTTAATCAAAACTCCTGGACGTCTTTTTAAGAGGGTATGCCGTGAACCAATGTTGAACCATTTTCAGTACACATAATGGATAGATCGTTTGCGTACAGCTGCACGTTGTTTCCCAGTGGAACAAAATCAGGCGCGAAATTCGCTCCTGCTGGAAATGCTAGGATTCTCAAAGTATTGCCAGAAAACAGTACCAAACGCATCAGATGTTCAGCCAAAGTTCTGTGGGCGTGAGACTTCAGTAGTGACAGCATACCTGGGTTTACCTGGTATTTGAAATTTATATTCAATTTGATAAATTAGAAAGCTGTAAAATGCATTGATATATGTAAACACGTTAATATTTTTATATGATTGCTTATTAAAATGTAATTTTGTCTGGATTTTTGCAAAGTTCTGCATGTTCAAATATTTTCTGCTCTTTATGTAACCATAATCCCCCTGGCTTTTACTCTGTAATGTACTTTATTCTTTAATAAAAATAAACAGCGCACTAAATGGTCTACCTACTAAATTTTTCTGTATAGTTCTGAAGTTTTGAGGATTGCTTTTTTTTTTTGTTGTTGTAGTTCTCCATTTAGAATATACAGTGCATCCAGAAGGTATTCATAGCGCTTCACCATTTTTTTATGTTACAACCTTATTCCAAAATGGATTAAATTCATTTATTTCCTCGAAATTCTACACACAATACCCCATAATGACAATGTGAAAAAAGATTTTTGGAAATTGTTGCAATTTATTAAAAATACGAAACCTGAAAAATCTTTGATGATGCACCTTTGGCAACAATTACAGCCTCAAATCTTTTTGCATATGATGCCACAAGCTTGGCACCTGTCTTTGGGAATTTTTACCCATTCCTCTGCAGTACCTCTCAAGCTCTATCAGGTTGGATGGGAAGCGACGATGTATGACCATTTTCAGATCTTTAATGGGATTTAGGTCTGGGCTCTGGCTGGGCCACTCAAGGACATTCACAGAGCTGTTGTGAAGCCACTCCATTGATATTTTGGCAGTGTGCTTTGGGTCATTGTCCTGCTGGAAGATGAACCGTCGCCCCAGTCTGAGGTCAAGAGCACTGAAGGGATGGTATTATCCTGGTGATGAGCGGTGCCTGGTTTTCTCCAAATGTAACGTCTGGCATTCGCTCCAAAAAGTTCAATTTTAATCTCATCAGACCAGAGAATTTTGTTTCTTATGGTCTGAGAGTCCTTCAGATGGCTTTTGGCAAATTCCAGGCGGGCTGCTATGTGCCCTTTACTAAGGAGTGGCTTCCGTCTGGCCGCTCTACCATACAGGCCTGATTGGTGGATTGCTGCACAGATGGTTGTCCTTCTTTAAGGTTCTCCTCTCTCCACAGAAGAACGCTGGAGCTCAGACAGAGTGACCCTCGGGTTATTGGTCACCCCCCTAAGGCCCTTCTCCCCCGATCACTCAGCTTAGATGGCCGGCCAGCTCTAGGAAGAGTCCTGGTGGTTCCAAACATCTTCCACTTACGGATAATGGAGGCCACTGTGCTCATTGGAACTTTCAGAGCAGAAGAAATTTTTCTGCAACCTTCCCTGTGCCTCGAGACAATCGTGTCTCGGAGGTCTACAGACAATTCCTTTGTCTTCATGCTTGGTTTGTGCTTTGACATTAGCTGTCAAACCTGCGACCTTATATAGACAGGTGTCTGCCTTTTCAAATAATGTCCAATCAACTGAATTTACCACCGGTGAACTCCAATAAGCTGCTGAAACATCTCAAGAATGATCAGTGGAAACAGAATGTACCTGAACTCAATTTAGAGCTTCACGGCAAAGGCTGTGAATACTTATGTATATGTGATTTTTCAGGTTTAAATTTGAAACAATTTAAAAAAAACTTTTCCACATTGTCATTATGGGGTATTGTGTAGAATTTTGAGGAAATAAATGAATTTAATCCATTATGGAACAAGGCTGTAACAAATAAAAAATGTGGTAAAAGTAAGGCACTATGAATAGTTTCCGGATGCACTGTAGACCGTTACTTTTCCGGACCTCGGACTGAACAGAAATT
Source organism: Danionella cerebrum (assembly GCA_007224835.1). Lineage (NCBI taxonomy): Eukaryota > Metazoa > Chordata > Actinopteri > Cypriniformes > Danionidae > Danionella > Danionella cerebrum. The sequence goes on along the minus strand of SRMA01026071.1, from coordinate 124,792 downwards.
TGGTAAATGTACTTTCTTTTTATATTTGAGTACCCCTGGTGTACTAAATAATATATTTCTAATTATACAAACAAATTATTTCTTCCCATTGTCTAAACCAGGAGTGTCAGTAATGGCCAAAAAATGGTATGAAAATGTCACTGTGCTGCCCTAGAATCAGATGTTGTAAAATGTAACATAAAGCCTCTCCAAGGAGTTTTTCCATTGAGTTTTGTAGGGTTTCAGTTGGATGTGTGTGAGATTTGGACACGGTTGAACAGAGTCTGGCACTGCTTCCCTTCACTGCAGCTGCAGGAGCAGATAGAAATCCAGAAGTGAAACAAGGAAGGAATTCTATTTGACATTGAAGGCTTCATTAACAGTGTGCTTCAAGACAAGCTGTGGTGGAAATGCAAATGTCTTTAATGACATTGTGGCTAGCTGTTATCCACTTACTTATAGTCATTAGACTCGTTATAAACCAGAAAACATTTAATGTTGATCTCGTGAAAGATACAATCAGAAGATTGCATTAAATTTACATGCAACGGGTCACTTCAGTACCAATCCATTTCCATTATATTTTATTGTTCCAGAGTAGGTCATAAACATTATGATGCACATCGGATCTGTTCTTCAGTGCAAAAAGTGTACCATCCCATTTGCCCAAGAAAGATTAGGCAGTTTTGTTTTGTGTTGTTTTTCAAAACCTCTCATGATAAACAACACTGGAACTGGTCATGATGAACGCGCTGTCTTGTGTGTCCCTCATGCACTGTTCAGTGATGCCGAGGTCCAATCGGTGATCATTGATATGCGCACTGGTCAGAAAAGAATTCCAGTTTGGCTTGGTTAGGGAAACATTGAAAACATTGTCTTTTCTGTGGCTTAGTCAGAAGAGCATTCTACTAGGAATGCAAAGGTCATGGGTTTAAACCCCAGGAAAAGCTATAACTGAAGAAATATGTTATTTGGAGTGTTAGTGGCAAATCTGAAGTGTATTGTTTTCATATTTGAAAAGCCTATAATACATTTTCCAAAGAAATTATTATTTTTTTTTTTTTTTACAAAAAAATTCTAACATAGATAAAGTTTCATTTTACCCTTACTTTTTAGAGAAAGACATTTTAGGGTTCATTTTAATTCTAACAGCTTTAATAACTTTAACGTTATTTTTCCCTGATTTTCTTAGGAGACCCAGAAAATTTCACTCCTGCCAACCCTTTAAGTACTCCTCCTCATATTAAACCACAATGATATTTTTTGTTTGCTGACGCAATTTTTCACAATACTTTTTTTGTCACAATTTAATTTAAAAAAAGTTTAATTCCATTAAACCAAGTACAAAAAAGAGGAGGTGCAATTGAGGTGGAAAAAATGCAAAAGTTTTGAATCTTTTTATAATCATTCCACAAAGTCGCAACACAATCAGGCCATTTTCCCACTAATTACAGTCAATAAAGTCTAGCGGAGTCGTTCTAAAGTCACTGGGAGGCGAAAGGAGTGAATCCAATATCCGCGAGTGGTTTCTGCCACTGTGTAACCAGCTGCTTGATTCAATATCGATGCTGTTTGTTATTATATTTGGAATGGTTTCTTTAAAACAAAAATATTATATTGAGAACATGTGCCATGGATTTATCGCAATTTAGTAAATTCTATATAAAAGCTATAATCCTTTGAATATTAAAATTTGGATTTGAAATTTTTAAGTTTGTATGACTTTTGGATGCTTTATGAAAGTTTGGAACAGAAAATTTATATTTTTTTCAAACCACTTTTGTTCTAAAGAAAACACATTTGTACTATATCGATGAGATTACATTTAAAAAAAAAACACCATAGATATTTCTATCACTTTACTTCATAAGCTTTGGGACAAAGATTAAGTTAAGGGAAAACTATTTTCATTAGACCTCTTTACAAGACACAGTCAGGACACTTAAGCCTTAAAAGTTTGTTTTCTGTGTCAGGATAAAAGCAATGTTATGGTTAGGATTTGGGCAAAGACAGACAGAGTCTTTATTTGTCTTCATTAACAGCAGACAGAGCAGACTATAAAACAGCCTGAAGAATCCCACTTTAAATCAAGGGAGGAAGATTTGGAGTCAGGAGGGTTTATTGGGAGGCACACATTTGTAACAAATGTAACCTAAACCTAAAAAACCTAAAACATATAAACAATGATTTGTTCTAAACCACCAAAACAAACATCAATCTAGTTAATAGTGAAATCAAAATGTTGTTTTTAAAATCTACTCAAAAGGCAGTCTGATGAATTAACAGAATATGATTTTTAAGATAGTAACTGTGTTTTTGTTAATTTGTCCATTTGAAGTGGTCTTTTTAGATATTATATCTTAATATCTCTGTATACTCAAGATTTCTATAAAAGTAATGTAGCCACTTCAAATGGACAAATGAGCAAAAACACAGTTACTATCTTATAAACCATATTCTTATGATCATTTGTACAAACAATGCCATTGATTTGCTTTGAAACATTGAAAATGACCAAGTACTTTGTCTTCTAACATCATTATTTATGTTAATTGATGCGTCTATGCATATTCTAGTTATTATTTCTTGGTCCATTATCTGTTTGTCCAGTTCCCATGGGCTCATGGGATTCCTGCAGATGTACCCCATAATGAAAGACTTGCTGTCCTGATCATCTCTGTGTGAAGAGAACATCTAGTCTCTGATCAGCAGGGACTGAACAGTCCCAGATGGACCATGTGATTGTTCAGTATGTGGTCAGGATGTTCACCTCCTCCTGTTGTGCTCTCAGACATGGAAACCTTAAGAAGAGAGCTGGAGATCTGATTGAGGGTGTAATTGGTTTCTTTCCTCTCTGTAATGGAAGGCAGAGCAAGGGAATTACCAAGGTGTGAAGTGTAACTTGTTCCAGGTGGTTCATGAAATACACCAACCAAACAGTTCAGTAAAAGCGCAGCTGTCCTTAGATAAAACAAGTGGAAGAAAAGTTTCTTTTCTTCACTTTTTTATATATGTCTGTTATCTGCTATAATGGTACGTTTTTTTAGAGGTGGCTTCAGTTAAAAAACCTCACTGTTTAGTATGTACCAGTTTTAACCATGGTTTTCGGTTCAGTTCTGTTCTGATGGCTTAGCAACTTGTAATTTTTTTAATCATTCTTTGTATGGATCACATGAGCAGATAAATAATGGGCGTTTCATAGAATTCACTTTTTTTTTGCTAAATCAAACATCAAGACACATCTACAAAAAAAATTAACTTAAAATAATAATATAAACAATTGTAGCAAGGTGGGCATGAGCTTCTTCAGCAGTGAGTGGATTAGCACAGCAAGAGAGGGATTTAAGTCAGGCAAAAGTTACAGACACCTAGGGGTCCTGAAACCAGGAACAGCGTTTGGAGGACTGTGCAGATAAGAGCTCGTGTTTCATATGCTGCCTTTTGCGAAATAACTTCTGATAAAAATTGCTGGCACACAGAGACATTTTTGTTTACTGTTCTTTTTCCATCTTTGTCGTATTTGTCAAAAAAATGGGAGCCGTCTCCTCACAGTGCGACAGTTTCTCCACTGAGTCAGTGAAAAACACAGTCCCGCCCTCTTCTGATTGGATATTTACACAAAGGAGCAGTTCATTGATTGATATTTGCTCGCGGACGCAAAATTTCTACCAAAAATTGGAATAAACATGTCACGTCTACTGAAAGTGGAGTTGCCAGGTCAGTTATACCAAAAATTTAAGTCAGATATAGTCACACCAATCAAAAGTGAACTTAGTGTCCGGCCCCGTGTTATAGCAGAAGGCGCACTGGAAATATACACGTGGTTGCATAGGGCGACGCGAGTTCGAATTATGTCCTTCCCTCTATCCAACTCTTCTCCTGTCTAGCTACTATCTGTTAAAAAAATTAAGGCTTAAAAGGCCCCCCAAAAAGTGAACTTGGTCAGTAACCATCAGAAATGGCAGCTCACACCTAACAAATCTTGGCATTGGCCAGTTCCATGAATTAAGCACCAACCAAAAATCAAATCTGCAGGTCTCAAGCATCATACAATGGTTTTAGCGTGTCCCACCAACCAAAAATGTGAATTATCGGGTCATAATCACCAAAATAGGAATCAGCCAATACAAAAATCCCCACCTATTGTAAAATCTAAGCAGAATTATACAGCTTTCAAATGGATTATAATCATATTTATATATGTTATTTACATTAACAATAATCATATTTTAAACGTTGGAGACCTTGCCTTTGATCCAGTCTTGGGCAAAGTCACATTTAATAAAGGATGCCATTGCATGCTACATCCTGTGAAAGCTTGTTATTTTATTTCCAGTTGTGCTCGTTAGTTTGGGGAAAGAAATTCTGTGGATTTTGTCACTGAAGGCACAAAGGCTTTCTGATTGTGATGAGCTTGGGAGGTAAAGTTAGTGGGCTAATTAGCTCACAGCTCTGCTGTAAGTTAACAGCACGACGACTTTCACTTTTAATGAACTGCTCTCTCGGATGTCACCTTCTGATTCACAGCTTTTAAATATATTCATTTTGCTTTATTTATTTATTTGTCAGTAGTTGAGAATTCTAACCATTGAACGGAGGTTTGTGTGCAAAGCCAGACATATAAACGATTTTTATTGGTGAAGATGGCATCACGATAATTGTTAAATGTGTAAAGAAAGTCTCCGTATGCGGAGCTCCGCAGACCTGATTTTCTTGGCCATAGTGCCAAAAGATTTTACATGTTCAGACTATTTACTATAAGTACAGTATTTAAGAATCGGAGCCTCACGGTGTTTGCTCTGGCATGGACGTATTATGGCTTCCAGCCAGTGAACTCCACATAACTCTGCTCTTCATTGATGTAAGCCTGAGAGCCGAAGGTAAAGCAGGAAAGTCAACAGTATCGCTATGTAACACAAGATGGACTGAAAAGAAATGTGTGTGGATGTGAATGCTGGGAAGCAAGTGCTCGCTCCATCTCGCCATCCAGCAATCCTGTGGCAGTGCAGAATATGTCAGTGAAGGAAAATGAAGAGCTGTTTCATTGCAGCTCTCTGGATGAATCTGATTTAGCATGATACGCTCTTCATTCATTACATGGGGATAAGAGAAGGGGCCAAACCGCTGGTTCTCACAGTCATTTTATATCTTAATATGCACCGTGAAACCTCTCTCACATGCCTCTGGCATCCAATGGCTCACAGGCCCCCTTTCCTGCACTGGATTCTGGTTGGGGTTTTAATTAAGGCATTATTCGTGGTTTGCTCTGTTCAGCACATTTATATTTGATGTGGCCGCAGACACTTGTACTTTTGAGTTTGGATGCCAAGTCAATTTGAATGGTCTCTGAAATGTCCTTTTTAATATCCAACCTTTTTTAATGGTTCTGTTCTTTTTGCTGAAAATGAAACACACTCTAAAACTCAGTGAGCCATTGCATTCTTCATATTACTGGAAATGTTTGAAACCAGTTTTCTTAAAATATCACATGTGGTCATTCAAGTCACCAGAGAACACTTTCTTATGGAATTCATTTTGTGGAATTAAAACCAACACAATTTCAGCTAAAACAAACAAAAATAAATTGATGACAAAGAAAAAAAAACAATCAATAAATACCATAAAAATGGTATTTACCATTGAAATCAACGGCATTCTTTGTTGGTTTCATTTTCAGCTTCTGTTTTGATTAGGATTGCAAAGGAAAAGAAAGAAACTGAGAGCATAAAAAGATTCATGTCCCATGGGGGTGGGTATAACAGTGATTTGCACTCATTGGCTAGTAAGATTTTGATTGGCAGCTCAAGGAACCGGATGTACTTCCTGGGGTTTTTTTCACCAGTGATTTTAAAGATTGCATATTTTTCATTTGCGAATAAACAGTTAGTAAACCTTGTTTTGTTCTTTTAAGAAGTGTCATTTCCTTAAATTTTGTAAAATGTAAAATCCTAACATTATTATTTAATTTGGAACAAAAAGCTCATCTAGCAAAAACAACTTATTTATTTTAAAAGACGATATTTGTAATATATAATACTAGATTGACTTGAAACAAGATGTTTATTTAGTTTATTTGTTTTAGTTTATTCATTTCAGCATGAATGACAATAATGACATGAATGACATTTCAACAAAATGTTTCACACAGTCACATAACACTTTGAAAACATTAAGGAAACATATTGGGGCCGCATTAATGTGCTTGTTCGTGACATTAGATCACACACATTACAACACAACAAAACGTCAGAAAACAGATAATACAAAACACAATATCACTTAAAAAAACCACATTATGGAATGTTATGTTATTTTATTCACCTTTAAATCCTCGAAAATATATTTAGATTGTAAAAGCAACCTTTCACGGCTTTCATCTAAGCTTTACTCTTATCTACAATGTATATTATATGAGCAATGTTGCATTGAATAAGTGCTGAGCACTTGCTTCTGCTCTGGGATCTTGAAAAGCGTCACCTATTTACAGAGGCTGCCCTGCGATGGACCTGTCCAGGGCGTACCCTCGCCTCTCGCACTGGACATAGGCACCGGCAGACCCCCGATACCCCAAAAAGGAAAAACGGGTTGGAAAATGAATGAATTGATGAATATTTACCGTGGCCCAATGTTGTTCTAAAGAGAAAACTTGAAAAGAATTTTTGGGAATTTTGATGTTATGCTTTTAAGTAAATATTCTGACCTTAGCTTACCAGGAGCATGCTGTGCTTGAAACCCTACCTCTATAGCCCTGGTGCTGCCAGATGTCTAACTACCCTTTTTTCTTATCTCTTTATATTTAAAAGTTGGGTAGCACAATGTAAATGTCTATCCATTCTTATATGATGATAATGTGATGTAACAATATTTATAATTTTTGTGATCCAAACTAGTTATAAAAGTGCCATATTGGTTGTTATCCAGGAGCCCCAACAGGAAGTCACCTGAAAGACGACATGAGCCACTGGCAGCTGCACGCGCACTACTATCCTCCTCTACTGCGTTCTGCAACCATCCGCAAGTTCATGGTTGGATATGAGATGCTGGCTAATGAGCAGAGAGATCTCACGCCTGAGCAGGTAAAGCATTGTTCTTATTTTCAGTATTAACAATGTCAAACATAACACATTGTAGTTGCAGCAATTAAATATAGAAGCCACTGGATCTCTGAGCTCATCTATGGGAACTCTCACAATTCACAGGAAATAAAAAGGGGGAAAACAATGTCCGGTTTGACCATGAAATCTCACAATGCAGTCTCTCATGTGCACTGACAGGGCTCGAGCTTCAAATCAACACACACTCAGACCTCCTGATAACATTCTTCTTTTCACCCGCGAATGTTTTTATCGCTCTTTCCGCTTCATTTAGAGTTTCCACTAAGCTTTAGCTCACCAATTATACCTAGTTCAACAGCCAGGTTGCAGATAACCTTTTACTTCAAGACAGGTTTTCTTGCAACACTTTTAAAACCCCAGATTATAAATGACTTCCCTGACGGCTGCGTCAGACAGGTTTTTAGATAATTGGCCAGTGCATGGCTTTCTGTTTACTTCAAGGCTTCAGCAAAGCAACGTTATTAGATCACGGTTAAGAGTTTGTGACTTTCCTGTGGCAAACTAGAGCTTCTGTGCTCATTATTTTTATGGTATCGGTGTTCATTTGATCCACAATTACATTCATTTCAAGAACCAAACCTATTTGCAATATATCACAAATAAAGTAATTTTTGTCATTTACAAAGGTTTTAAAAATAATGAAAAACGATTGTTTGGTTGCTAATCTGAATTTATTTTCAATTAACCTTATTTATTTCCTTCATTCGCTATCTCGTTTTGTGACACTTTATGCCTTGAAATAAAGAGAAACCTCGCTCTACTTCAGTTGTGCTGTTCCCTACGCAAGGCACCAACTGTCAGATGGCTGCACCACTATTACGTTTCCTCACAAAAATTTTTGTTTTTTCAATTTCAGTTGTATTAATAATAAATAGCTATTGTTATATGCATATATCTGCATGTATATTGTAGTTTAAAGTATTTGTAAAGGATTATATAAATATGACCTGAATCCATCTTCTCTTTGATCCAGTCCACTTTAAAAAGACGAGACAATTACGGCATGAGCTTACAGTGTTGCATTCACACTATTGAAGGAGATCTGCTAGATTAAATGTTCACGCCAGGCTTATTGTTTAACATTCATGCGTTGGGAGTTTATCATCATTATATTAAGTAGTATTGACTCCAAGTATCAGAAGCCAAATAATAGGAATATTTTTTTAGTATAGGAATAGGAGTTTTTCCATCCTGAACTTGGATTTTTTGGAGGAAAAAACACGTTTGATGCAGGGTTCTCAAAAAATGTGCATTGGGCACATTTTGAGGGTTTTTTTTCTCTTTTTTTTCTCAGGGTTGCGTGCAAAAACTCTTTACATCTTCATAGTAAGTAGTATTTTCTATCAGAATCCAAATAATAGGAATATTTTACTGAGTTTTTCCATCCTGAACTTGGATTTTTTTGGGGAAAGAACACGTTTGATGTTGGGTACTCAAAAAATGTGCGTTGAGCACATTTTGAGGTTTTTTTTCCTCATTTTCTCTAAGGGTTGCGTGCAAAAACTCTTTACATCATTATAGTAAGTAGTATTGACTATCAGAATCCAAATAATATGAATATTTTACTGTAGCAATTTTTAGTTATTTCATTGTGAACTTGGATTTTTTTGGGGAGAAAAACACATTTAATCTTAGGTTCTCCAAAAAAAAGTGTGCGTTGGGTACACGCTGAGGTTCCATTTCTCGTTTTCTTGTATGGATGCATTCTTTACATCATTTTCGTATGTATGTTAGACTGTCAAGGTCCAAAAGTATATAAGAATATTAAAAGAATATTTTACCGTAGCATGTTTGAGTTATTCCATTCTGAACTTGGCTGTTAGGAGGAAAAAAATAAATGCATTTATTGTACTTATGTGTTGGGCACATTTTGGGGGGCACCATGGTACATTTCTGCTAGGGCACCCATTTGGCCAGTAGGGGCCCTGCTCTGCTGCAATTGTTAAAGAATTTGTGAGGGCAAATTTTCCTCTATTTCACGATTGTTTCTAATGAAAAATCTGTGATAACCATGAATGTTGAAATGCAAAAAAGTGGGTTTCACTGTATTTCAATATAGGGATTAGATTATAAGTAAGCGCTGAATATTATTATTAAATTAACTTGCTTGTCAATCATCTATCAAATATAAGGCGGGACCATATTGCCATGTTTAGGGTTCTGCTGAAGATGAATGAATGAGCAAACTAATGCAGATTATCAGTCTTACTTAGACATTTTTGACTCTTTTATCATTTTACTGGTATTTTTGACATTATACTTGATCTTCCCCATTAATGTGTGCTATCATGTGGGATGTTCCTTACTTGGTTAAGTGATTCTGTCAGACTCAGCCAGAATGGGATGACCCTGCTTGGCCTGACGCTGTCAACCTGGGGAGCTAGTAAAATTGTAGTCATTTTTTCTCATCCGAACCTTTATATGTTGGTTCGGCACATTACGCTCTTGATAGATGTCCTTCTGGACGTATTGATTGATAGCTTGATCAAATTACAACCTTCCATGCTGTGGTTGTCAGGACACTGGCCATCACTGTTGATCCGTCACACTGAGACTTTGCCCCAATCAGCGGGTTGCAATTCTGCCAGCAATCTGAGCCCTTTTCACACTCCTAGCAAAAGCCATTTCCTCCAGCTCGTCCTGCTGAATGTGATATTTATCAGTTGCCGGTGAGTTTTATCAGTCCAAAACCAGGACATCTGTTTGTCTCCCAGCTAAACTGGTGAGAAGGGTTTAGGCCACAATAAATTGGGCACAGTTATCTGCTGACCTGACCTCCCTATACCCTCATGGGGAATTCAGACAAGTTACAATCCAGAAGTCAGTTACTGTTTAAATATACCAACGGTAGCTTCACTGCTATGTTGCTCATGAACCTACAGTTCTAGCTGCTGAAACATTGACTGATACTCTTCATAAACACAAGACAGGAAAGGTACAGTACAGGAAATTCTATCAGAACACATGTAAATTATAAATTACTTTTGTAAAAAAAACACGAGTACCTCTTAAGTTTATATTTTTGATTCTTCAAAATAGTCACACATTGCTTTGATTAAAGGTCTTTTTGGCTTTCCTTGAGCACTTATGGGCTTTTAATCTAATCCCATGCCATTAGGTCAGGTAACTGTGGAGGGAAGATCACCTCCTCCTTCTTCTTGGTCAAATGCCACTTACATGGCATGAGGGTGTGTTTAGGTCAGGGTCATTTCTTTGGCCTGAAAACAGACCCTAACTAGAAAGTGTTAATATGCCTTGAATATCTAAATATTCAAGGGCATTTACCGTTTGAGTATATTTGGCACAGTCTATAAGAACACTGATGTCATGATATGTAACATTTTTGAATCCTGGTAGGGGCAGCCTCAACTTTTAATTATTATTTCTCATTTAATTGATAATTGAATTGTTTATTAAACTTATGTCAAAGAGGATTACCTGGGGCAATCAGCTGACGTTCACCACTGAACACGGTCACAACTCGTTTAACAAAAAATAATTTAACTTATTCATTTACTCATTTCTGCTGATGGCTTCTTGGAAACATGAGCCTCTGTGAAGGATTAATTTAGCTTGACAATCTTTTTCTACTCAACATTTCTGTCTCTCTCTGTGCAAACCAGGCACTGCAAACACTGTGCTTCCCGCAGTCCTTCTTCTTGATTGGTCTTGCCATTTTAGTGTATTTATTAAATCTTCTGGACTGAGAAAACATTTGTGTAAATTATCTCTAGAAAACGTTTAGCTTTATTTTGACAGATTTTGTCCATGTATTAGTCAACAGTTGTGGCTTCTATTCAGTGTTGTCAAAAAGTCCACCAGGGACTCAAGCGTTCACTTATTTTATAAAAAACACCCAAAAAAAATTAGGCAAGGATCATTTCAACAATTTCTACAAAGTTTGTGAACCTATAACTTTGGTTTTGTTTAAGGTATCCAGTTCCTTACTTTTTCCTGATAAACTAGAAGGGGGTCACCTTTTAAATGACACAAAGGACATTAATTTAACCCTTAAAATGTGAGAGTTACAGCCATTTTATTTTGGGTATGTCTTTTTCTGACAAATTCTTAAAAAGAGGGGTGGGTGTTAACAGGTTAACTTAATAAAGATATTCCGTTTACTCTGTCTTTATCTCTCTTGTTTCACAGGCTGCAGCGCAGTTGAGGAATCTCAGTGAGGAACATTACAAGGTGAAACGAGTAGAAAGTGATGGAGGGACGGAGAACTAAATGAGTGTGGCCTGCGAGCCCCCATTCCCCCTTGGCCTGATAATGAGAACATGATACTGTGAGAAACAGATAAAGCTCTGAGATGGCTCGTCTGTTTTTGTGACAAGACTTTTAAGATTTCTACTTGATACTTTTTTCTTCTTCTCTTTTCTTCTTGATTGAAATTGGCTTCCAAGTTTCTGGCTGTAGGACCTCAAAGGTCAAATCTTGTGAGCTGGTAATTGCTCAGTTGAAAGCCAAAGTGATTTCTAGGAAAAGTTTGAGATATCAACTTTATCATCTCTAACTTTAATGATACAGTAATCTGTTCATCTCTTTGTTCATTTACTGAATTTTAATTGTATGCCTTTATTTTGATGGATTAGCAAATCTGACACCAAATGAATTCTTGAAAACAAATTATGAATTAAACAAACTTTCCACTTGTGTGAAATGTGGTGATTGTCAGTAATATGACGCTGAAAAAGCCTGTCGGAATACTATTACCAATATTTTCAGTATGCTTAAACACAAAGTAACATCTTGCAGCATTTACTTAAATTTTCCCTGCACCAAATAAACAGCAGCACAGATGTAACCTATTACTAACCAACTGTTGCATGTACTTCTTAGCACTTAAAGGTTCGGCGACAGTGTTTTATTTTCAATAATACATTGTTCACATTGGTATAATTGTATTATAAATAAGATTATGTTACTCAAAAGGTCTCGGTTTTAAATTAAAAACACATTGAATCTCTTCATTTTCCAGCCCAGATTTTAATTCGGAAAACTACCCAGTTACTCACCTATTGGTCACTGATTTGCATATTCATGACTTGTATGCAAAGTTACTGTCTGAAACTCACTGAAGTTGTGAGGAAGATTATAGTGATTCATTATGAGCAACTTCAATATTGAACCATCAACTTTCTATTAAAGCAACATTGACATTGTAATGGAATTTGGAGGAAATGTTATACAACCTTTTCCTCGATGAGCCACAATCTGTTCCTGAATCACCACAGTTGCATTGAATGATGGTGCTTTTTTTTACTGTGGTTTACCAACTTCAAATCATTGCTTTGTGGATAGTGAACATCTTCCGGGGGAGAAAAATCCGGCCTTTCATTTCCAGCCTTGATGTAACCTTTTGACTTGTGTGGCGGCAATGGCACTAAATAAAACCCGTTTTTAACAGAAACAAACTCTGTTTTATTAGTGAACATCCATGTTTCGGGTTTTGATTTAATCTACTCTTATAAATCCCTATAAAGCCACTAAAACGCTTAACATGGCATGACCCCTTTAAAAGTGATATACATTTTCCTTCCCTCCCCTACCTTTATTCCTTTTCTCCCTCTCTTCCCTCCTTCCTTCCATCTTTTCCTTCCCTCCCTTCTCTGCTTCCTTCCCTCCTTTCCCTCTCTCCCTTTCCTCCCTCCCCTTCATCCCTCCTTCTTTCCCTCTGTCCCTTCCTTGCCTCTCTCCCATCCCTTCCACCCCTTCCTTCCCTCCCACTCTCCCTCCCCTTCTTTCCCTTTCCTCCTTCCTCCCCTTCCTTCCTTCCCTCCCTCCTTTCCCTGCCTTTCATTCCCTTCCTCTCTCCCTGAAACCAGAGTACCCAGTGGAAACCCACAGAAGCACGGTGAGAACTTCCAGAAAGATCACTGGCAACCTCACTGAAAGGCCACAGTGCTACCCACTGTATAGATATCTAAAACCATTTGTCTAAATAACATATTTTATGAGGAAATTGTTTTAAAAGTTTTGCTCAATTACAAAGGATTTGTATTGTATGGCTGTGCTAAAAAAATCATTCTGCAGCCATCCACAGGGGGCGATCACGTTGCTTTTGATTCACTAAGCTAGCCATGTGAGAAGCACTTGGTGTACACAGGTGAAAACTTACTCAGGATATAATACGATGAAGCAGGGGAGGAACCCAGCCAAGACACGCAGACTGTCCGGGATGTCAACAGCAAAGGAGGGGGATGACCTACCGAGGAGGCTCGAGGGAGAGGTGCGGTATTCTGAGTTGGGGGCTGTTGTAGAGGCTGCAAGAGGTAACAGCAAGCCTGCAGGATCGTTAAGCTGAAAGTGAGTTGCAGGAGTTAATTTGATTTTTTTTGTTTTGTTTTGGTGTCTTGACCAAAACAATGTTGTGGTCAAGACATTTCATCAATTTTAACCTTTGGGAAGTTCTGGCACTAGAGAGTAATTTCAGCCGATCGGAAAAGAAGACCTGGGTAATTTCGACTTGAAATAGATTGGAGTGGAAAAGAAATGCCACTCATTTTAAGAAACATTCAAATAACAATGATATTTTGTGCAATAAATGCCGAGTGGAAATACACCAGTACAAAGGCAAGAGATGAGTAAAGCAGCAAAACAATCCAACGATATTACAACAACATCAATAATGTAATGCAGAAATGTGTTTTGAAATTTTACTGTATTTTTCAAATACACATAACAGTATTCCCACGTCAATTTTATTTCCGTGTCAGAAATCAAAATGTAATCAAATTATACAAATTATTTATTATTAATTAATATTATCAACATATATTGCAGCATATATAGCATCTAAAGCACAGATGAATGGGGCTATGGGTCTTAGATTGGAATTGAAATATGTTTTGGTGGGATTCCTGGCAAAGATATTGTCATTCTTCCACCAAACTGACGTTAACATTAGTTTAAAGGCTTAAAACATAGTGTTGCTTTGTTCACAGCTGAGTGAGAGTGGAATACCTAAAAACAGTTAATAAAGACAACCTGAAACCTAGCACTGGTCAACAACCATCTACATAAAAATCAACTATTTTTCCTCGAAACAAGCACCACTTTATTTAACACCAAGATTGTTTGGTGCATGGAATATACCAAAGTTAGCTTTCTGGGGCTATTAAATCAGAAAACATAATTCATGGCCTCGGGGCAGTTGATTTAATGAGCTAAATGGGTTCCACGGATCAGTTTAGCTTTTCCTCTGCTGCACCTGCCGCACTGCAGTTCTGTTTACAGCAGCCAGCAAATGGCTGACATTGAGAGGCGAAACGTTTTTCTTGTCAAGCCAATTTACCATGGCATACCAGAAGGTCTCTCTTCCATGCCAGGTGCTCCATCATGCGCTCTGTCAGGGATTCTGAGTGTACTTAAGAACATGCTCGGCACCCATCTGTTCAGGTGTCTGTTGTCAGAGAGCGGGATGGAAGAGATGTTTAGCACGCTGAGGTGGTTTAAGTTGGCTTTTTGGGAATTTTGTTGTCAACGTAATGCAAGGAAAGTTCACGGGATATGATTCGCTCCATGTTGGTTGTATTTACACCTCAAAGAGTTTTACACCACATTCTGATGATACTTTCCTGTTTTTCAGCTGCGGAAGGTTGCAAAGTGTGTTTTCAACTATCCAGTCAAACTTATCCAAAAAGGATTTGTGCATTGGTGGAACTATTTAGCAAAAATATATTATTGGGGGATATTTTTTTTATTCCTACATCTGAACTCTTTAAATACTGACTATTCATTAGCCAATTAAAATGCATTACTCTGCCCAGCATCACTGGCTTCTTCAGCTCAAATTGGAGTATTAAAAGAGAATGTAAATCAAATTGTAATAAAATGGTTTGGTTAAACTAGGCTCAATGGTATTGTGGTCCTATACCACTATAATATAGTGCAGTGGTTACCAAACTTTTTCCAGCCGTGTAAGTTAACCCTCGAGACCATTCAGCCTCGGACATGTACCTCCTGTTACCAATGACTTAATTAGTGACTATAAAGGAATAGGTTAGAAATACACAAAAAAATACTGAACAGTTGATTTTTTTTATTAACAAAAATGGAGGTTTTCTTGTGAGGAGAATATCTGTAAATATAACTTTAAATGAAACAAAATAAATGTCACAGTCTGCGTCTTGGCCTCCTTCTCTACAGCTGCTAGTAATTCTCTCGTTCTCTGTCGCAAAGCTGTTTTACTTCCCTCGGATTGTGCACTTTTTAAGCTCTTCTGGTGCAAAATGCATTAATAAATGTCGGGATGCTGGTTCTCAGTAAGATGATTCCTCTCGACTGTTTCTCTTTCCAGAGGTTATAGTTCCATGTTTTTTTTCTTTTTTCAGCTTTGTGTCTTTTTGCTGTGAGGTCTTTCCGTTAGTTCAGCAGCTCCTGAAGGAAATGTTTCCAAAACTGCTAGGTGTTTTGTTGTTTATTAACAGTGTTTGTTTCTCTAAAAATATTTTAAGATATTTACATTTTGCAAAAGTCCCACAAATAGCTGTTTTCCCCAGCAAATTTATGAGAATCTTCCCGCCTGCATCAATTCATCAACTTCAATGATGTGGGAATTCAGATCTCAAAGAAAGTCTGTTTGTTAAAACAGAAACTCAGCAGAGATTTGAGTTCATTGTGCAGTACGAGGTTGAATATAGTCTAGAGAAATCCCTTAGAGTCTTTAGAGTGTATTCAACTTTTAATGATCCATTGGTGGTGAGCTCCATAACGCTGTCCTAGTCAGATGCTGATGTGATATAATTTTCACTTTTCAATTAAATTTGTTTTTGCTTTATTTGCGGATAATAAATTGTTTAAAGTGTACACTTAACACTTTTGATTTTGTTGTAAAACATAAAAACAGTAAAAATCAACAAAATGTACTACTCGAAATTTTATTCCAGGAGTTTGAATATCTGGACCTGCTTTAAGTTCATAAGCGTGTGTGGCGGTACGAACGTGCAGGCTTACAGTCTTGCTCGGATGCGTCTGAGTAGACCCCCATGAGAGGCGAAGGGGAGGTAGGTGGGAGCGATGAAGATTTGAATAATTGAAGTAGGTGTGACTCCTCCATAAGATGTTTAATAAACTGTATTTTTTGGACAATTTCAGGCTTGTCATGGAAATATTGTGTAATGTAACGAAAAAAATATTTGTAGAAAAAAAAACTGTTTTCAATACAACCCGGACTTCTAAGGGTTAAAAGAATCATGTTGAATTCTATTGGATTTCAATTCCAAACTTCATTCTAATGCAAACCTTTAGTTGTGATCCTATCATATTTCAGTCTCTTCACATTCCATAAAGTTCTAGTCCAAACTTCAGAACTTGAACAATCATCCCAAAAATCGACATAGATTCTTGGTTGATAGCCCACGAAGGTCATTTGTCCCAGACTCTGAGATTGGGTCCTTGTGCTGTCATCCGGTAAGTAAGCAATACCTCCCTCGAGCTTCATCAATCCTACCTACTGTCTTTTCAGGCTCACAAACCTGAATGTCTTCAAACACATTATAAAAATAGGAGAGAAACAACACTCTAGGTTGGCTGCCTGCCCGAGGTTGTTGACTGAAACAGTTCGATCATTCAGTTTGTCATAAGACCTCAGTAGTTGCCAGCCACCCACTCTGAAGTTCACCCTAAACTCCTCGAAGACATCACATCTATCCCACGAGGCTATTCATTTATCTTCTGCACAATTTATAGGCCATGAATTCCATCACCAACCAGGCATTTCTAAAATCCATGAGGAGATATGTGTTTATTATAAAGATGTCTTGTAATCAATAGAGGCTTTCTCCTTCAGTGGAGAGCTGCTGTATTTCATCCCTCCAGTGAGTGACATTGATAATAGTGGATCAATTTGGTTTTAAACAGTCGATAATCTCATAGTACGGCTAATGCATCTTAGTCAGCCTGCTCGCATTTGACGTCAAGCCAGATACATTGCTCTGGGGTTTGTAATGACACATAGAAATGGGTGTCAAAGATTTATAGAAGATGAATTGTCAAAACAATGGACGATGTCTATGTGGACTTGGAGTTTCAAGATATGGAGGTTTTGAATCTTGTGTCTGAGCACCGACTACTGAATAAAAGATAGTTCACGCTGAAATAAAAATGTATTTGCTCTTTTCGAAGTGTTGACATGAGACAAGGTAAAAAGTGAAACCCGTATAGAGTGAGCAAAGAGAAGAGCCATCATCCTGTGTGTCAGACTGAAGGAAGAGCTAGTAATAGTCGAGAGAAACAGGGACGGGGGACTAAAAACACAAACTGTCGATCTGTTGTGCATTTCAGAAGCTGTTGAAAATAAAAGCCATAAGAAAAAAAAACATTTTGAGTTCTGAAACTTTCATTGTCTTCTGTTCTGGAGCTTGTATGTGGACCCCTTAACAACTCAGTCCCCCTAAACAGCGTTATCTCCAGTTTAACGTCAAAGGCAAACAACCTGGGCTCATATCATTTAACAAAGTGTGCAAAATATAAATTATAAACATGGAAAAGCTCACAAGAAATATTATAGAAACACCTCATCGATGCCTTTATAAAATTGGCTCACGCACTCTTCTCCAAAGACCACATAATCTACCAAACAAATGATTCCTTGTAGATTTTAAAACTTTTTCCAGATGCAAAGATGATGGCAGTTAAGAAAATATTTCTACTACAGAAGCCTTTCTTTAGCCTATTAAATTGGGTGAGTAATATAAGATGTACTAGCTATTGCAATAAAACTTTGGTTAAATTAAATTAGTTTGGTTAAATTAGGACTTCTAATCCTATACAACTATAGTATAGTGGTTGGAATTATGAAGTCGTCATCATTTCCAATCTTTCCCCATCTCTCTACCCACTTCTTTTTCTTTCTAAATACTGTCTATTCAAAATAGAGGCACAAAAAGTTAAAATGAGACTTTTATTAATGGATTTTAAAAACTGTCCACAGGAAAAGATGATGGCACAGCACAAAAGTTGCTTTTTTGTTGTCATTTTCAAAATAAAACATACGTACATAATTATTGTGCAGGTTTCATGTACTTGTGGGTGTTTAAAAGTATACATAAAAGTATTATGTCTAATTCTGGGTTATTAAATTACTAAATTGGATACTGACAGACACAACTTCTTGTATTTGTGTACGAGGACATTATAGTTATATAAAATATGCTAATAGCTGTTACTGCAAGAGAAGATTCATCGATTCCATTCGAGTGTATGGGGACAAGAAGTCTGCAATATGTTGTGTCCCAGTTGTAAAAGAAATATTTATTTACTGCACATTCATCTCATAAAACAACTTGCTAACTACGCACTGTGAGGTTATTGGGACGGCAAGAGAATTCCACCAGCCAGGAGCTGGGAAGGGGACAGTTCTGGTGAGGGATGTACCGCCACTCTGAGATGGAACCACCAGATGCTGTTAATTTCCTGAACGCTGGCATTTGTTCTGCAAGACAATTCTAATTGGAGTATCCGGAGGAAACCCACTCAATCACAGGGGGAACATGCACACCTCTTTCAGGAAGGTCACCTGGAAGGTGCAAGGCATAAAAAAACGAATTTGCATCATCCTTGAATCATCCCAAATAAAAGGCTTTGAACTCGGAGTATGATTCCCACTCCGATTTGAACTGTTGTGTGTAAAGCTTGGACATAATGCAGCCAAAGCTAAGTGTAATGCTGTCATGGAGAATCACACACAGACGAAGCGGCCTGAGCCTGTGTGAGTGATTAAAATAAACCAGCTTTTTTAGCTGTATATTAATTGACAGCGAGAATTTAATAAACTGCTTCCTCCTCCTGACATACGGCATCCAGGAATTCTCGTCAACCAATAAGGGTGTTACGCTTGTGCGTGTTCATTTCATTCATGTTTGGACAGTTAAAAGAAACAGGCAGGCACAGCACAGAAGCGATTCCTCAGTCTGAAGAGCCCGTCAGCTAGAATGGAAAAAGTCTCTGATAGTTGCCAGGAACACCAGGAAAAGTCACTAGATGCTAGGATAAAAAAAAAGTCGCTATATCTAGCGACAAAGACACTAAGAGGGCAACACTGCCTGAGGAACCTGCAGGTGGCTTGTTTGTTTGTGTGGGGGAGGGAGCGCTGACTGTGTGGGGGAGGATCTTTCATGTATACAAAGCCGAAAGAATTGACTGCCCATTTATCACCCTTGTTACTCGCATGAAACTAGTGTTGAAGTACTGTTCAGTTGCAATACATTTAAAGTGGTACCCCGAGATACGAAATGAACACGTTCCAGGGTAGCGTTCGTGTCTCGAAGCAAGTTTTACATGTAAAACACCTAATCCGTGCAATGGCTCTCAGAAACCACAGTATAAGTTGATAAAAAAAGCATGGAAAACCAGAAAAAAATCAAGTAACATTTCTTCAATCCTTAAATCTACACATTGTTAATGTAATAAATGATAATAAAACACAAGCAAAATACGTAATATGTACACAAATGTGAAACCTTACCTTGAGTGAAGCGATGTGTTGGAGGAGTTGAAACGGATGGCAGAAAACATTACGGCACCAAGTATGAAAGTTAACTTTCTCGAGATATTTCATGAATTTCTAACACAAACACGGTTTCAAGCACAAGCATAAAGAATACAGAGCATTTTGGAGAGTGAACTTCTGAGAGTATCACAGGGTTTCTCTAAATTGCGCTACAGAATAGCACTTTCCATGTTATAAACATTATTTTTTTTATGACACCTTGACTCTAACTTTTTTTATATCACTTTATTGGTAGTTTATACATAATGTTTTGCTTGATTTAAAGTATTTTAAGGCGTATCAGTCCCTCAAAGGAGAAAGGAGAGGCAAGACCCGGAAGCCCAGTGCGACGTCAGACAAAACAATCTGATAATAAAGCAGAACTGTTTGTGGTTGTTTGTATCAATTTTTTTATCAAGTTTTGTAACTCAGGTAACTCAATTGTATCTCGGAGAACCACTGTATTTGGTTGCAATTATTGTTCTTTGTATGTGTTATTTGATCTAAAAAATTCTCAAAATGTCTTTAAAATGTGAGATTATTAGAATAAATCCAGATAATCATGTATGACACTAAGGATGATGTTTTTAGGCGTAGCAGTCCTCCACTTGACCTCATCTGACCATATCATCGCCCAGTTTTCCTCTCTTGCAAACCTTAGTCGGGCCTTTGCAATAGGACTCTGGGTATAGCAGGATAATGTGTGCTATCATTTGTTTTCTTGGTGACTGTGGTACCAGTGGCCTTGAGATGTTCTGTTGTCTTGGGCCTGTTCCTAATGTTTAACAAACATTAAACAGCACTTTCCCCACAAGCATTTCAAAACTATTCCCTTCAGACAGTAAGGGATAAGTGTAAATACACACACACAGTGCCATCAGCACCTTCACGCTTTATTAGCTGGACACAATCTGGCATTCATGATGATTTTTGACTCTTGGCATTTGGATGTTGTGGACTAAATGTAGACTTCACCGTGTCCTGAACTCAATTCCAAGTATTAAATGACTCTTTCTCTGCAGGTATGCGTCATGAATGAACTACATCAATCAGAATACAAACACTCAAAGCAAGTCACAATCAGTCATTCCAGAAACATATGTCTAAAGACGATGGAATGTTGGCAAGCAATTTCAAGTGGCATTTGAAGAGTAAAAATGAAAAGATCTCCAACATGCGTGACCCTCATCCAGACTAGATTCCATTCAAGACAATCGTTTCTCAACGAACCGCGTGAAGCATCAAATCTGCTCTGAGTTCTGGGTCTCCGTGCTTGGGTGAGCAATAAGCAATAGACCGCATGAGGAACCTGGTCTGTACTTGTATTCTAGCACCAGGAATAGTTACATGTAAATTGATCATAAGATGTATCCTTTGGAGTGATCTGTTTCCATTGTCCTTGAAATGCTCAACAAAAGCTGTAATTTGGATGAACAGATGCTTGAGGATTTGTGGAGCGTGTGTTTAGGAGAGTGTATTCTACCTGTACACACCTGCTGTAAATGAGGCAAGAAATTGAACGCTTCCCTTGGCAGAACAGCGCAGCCATCCTTCCCTTCATACCTCCTCCTCTTCCTCATGGTTTCACTTCAGTGCCCCAGCTTGTGTTGGTTACACTGTGAATGCTGCTCATATTCATCACTAAGCGAAGGAAATCCACGAGTGCATGCGACAGAGCATGTAATTGACAACAAGAAGCGCATCCTTGAAAAGAACATGAAGGAACATTCCAATGTGTGGTGCACGACACTTTACACTAAAGCTAGAAAAAGTTGGTCGTTTTTGTTTTGAAGACATTGGAATCGAACCAAAAATATAAACGTGGTTCCAAACCTTTATGTGGTTTTATGCATTCATATTTTTAGATTTCTGTAATTCTAATTCTTTGTTACTCACCTGATGATGATTTTCTTGTACAAGAGTAAACTAACTAATTAATTATTTGTAATTGGAGTTGTACAATATTCTGGAGAGACAAGAACTAAAGAAAAATTACTTGATTTTTCTCAGGTTGTCCTTTTTTTTCAATTTATATTATTGTTTCTGAGAGCCATTGCACGGATTAGGTGTTTTACACGCCACCCTGGAATGGATTCAGTTCTTTTGTTTGTTAGCTGCTCATATAAACTGTCCCTTACTCTTAATTCATCGTGTAAAAAAAAAAAAAAAAGTATCCCCTCCCCTAGGACAAGTCTTGTAGGCTTTTGATATCTTGTGAGCATAGGTGATTTTTTTCACCCCTATTTAAAATCAATCTGCAGAAAACAAAGAAAACACATTATAACTTTAATTTCAGCGCTATTATTACTATTATCAAACACAAAATATGATGTGTATAATTACTTTATAATTATATGTGAAAAATAATGAATGGACTGAAAAGTGTCCGAGATGACACTGAAGACCGGTTGTGCGCATGTGCTCATGTGTTAACATTTAAAAATACATGGAACGTATATATATATATATATATATATAT
>SRMA01026071.1:0-102013 GCA_007224835.1 Danionella cerebrum | reverse complement strand
TTGCACATTATTGCAACACTCTGCAGATTTCTCCTCAGCGTTGCCGAAATAGCTTGGGAAGATCGAACCCCATTTGCTTTCATTGTGTGTAGCGATAAGTGTAGCAACTTCCTATCCTCCTAGTCGTTTTTAGAAGTTTTTGGCTCCAGAAGTGATGGGAAGTTCGGCTCTTTTCAAAGATTTGGCTCTTTTGGCTTGGCTCTGTTAAAAGATCCGGCTCTTACGGTTCCAAAATAGCTCTTTATTTAGTATCATTCAGAGTCTTCTATTTTAACACAATTTATCAATTGTGAATGTTTGTGAATGGTAAGCAACTATTTAATTCCTTTTTCTTTTTATATTTTATGTAAAATAACAGATTCTTTATTTAACATTTTATCAATTCATCCATTCATTTTACAACCCACTTGTTCCCTTTTTTGGGGTCACGGGGGTATGCCGGGTTCCTATCTCCAGCGCACATTGGGCGAGAAGCTGGGGTACACCCTGGACAGGTCGCCAGTCCATTGCAAGGCAACATTCACAGGGAGAACATGCAAACTTCACGAGAACATGCCACCGTGCTTCCCTTTAACATTTTAATAAAACTTTAATTGGACACAATCACAGTAAACTAATCAAATAACTTAAATAAAGGCAAAAGTCTTAACATTTATAATAAACTGCTTTGCTCCAGCATCAAGTCAAGTCAAGTCAAGTCAAGTCAAGAAGCTTTTATTGTCATTTCAACCATAAACGGTAAGCTGATGCAGTACATAGTGAAATGAAACAACGTTTCTCCAAAACCCCTGGTGCTACATAAAATAACATACAACATGACAGAGAACTAAGGACTAACTTATATACATTACTGCATCGTGTGCAACCTAGTGCAAACAGTGCAGAACAATACAGTGCAAAAAACAGACAAGATAATGCAGGACAAGATACTCAACAAAAAGATAACACAGACTAGTAACCTAAAATAACCTAAAAATAACCTAAACTGTAAACAGGGGTGTAATAGTGATGAAGTGTGCAAAAAAGCAGAAATAGCCGCAAGGATAAAAAATAAAGCAGCATGTAAACAGTAAACATAGTTAACAATAAATAATAAATAAAGGTTGTGGTGGAGATGAGGATGTATGTGAGTTAAAATGATAATGAATGAATGAATATGAGTCAGTTCATTTCTTTGTGTTCAGAAGCCTGATGGCTTGTGGGAAACAACTGTTGCAAAGTCTGGTTGTGAGGGCCCGAATGCTCCGGAACCTCTTTCCCGACAGTAGGAGTGTGAACAGTGTGTGTGGGGTCGTCCACAATGCAATTTGCTTTGCGGATGCAGCGAGTGGTGTAAATGTCCATGACAGAGGGAAGAGAGACTCCAATGATCTTCTGAGCCGTCCTCACTATCCTCTGTAGGGTCTTGCGATCCGAAACGGTGCAGTTCCCAAACCAGGCAGTGATGCAGCTGCTCAGGATGCTCTCGATGGTCCCTCTGTAGAACATGGTCAGGATGGGTGGTGGTAGGTGGGCTTTCCGCAGCCTTCTTAGGAAGTAGAGACGCTGCTGGGCTTTTTTGCTAATGGAGCTGGTGTTGAGTGACCAGATGAGATTCTCCGAAATGCATCATTGAAATGCAGCCAGAAGCTGCTTTTTTTTCACAATTTTTTTCGCTTTTGCCCATTGGACTCGCATTTAATGCTTTCGTTCAATCAAGCCTTTCAAACTATTATGAACAACCAAACCAGTGCTTCCAATCAAGCCATTAGTACCCATTTAAGCCAGTCCAATCTTGATCCACTCGACATTGACCAAGCTTCACCCCTCCTTCCTCCCCAAGCCCTCACTGGGGGTATAACATGGATCTTATCTGCATCCAGACAGCTTGGTTTGGATGGTCATACCCACTATCTTATGCTCAGACTGCAATGCAGGCCCAGGTGGTGAAGTTGTGGAGTGACTTTTAAGTTTATATTGAACTTATTTAAAATGTTACATTTTAACAAAAGAGCTACCTATAAGAAAGCCTTTTTTTATAAGTAACCAAAGATAATAGTTGGCTTTATTTCTGGGTACATAATAGAGAAAATCAGACCCCAAAAATAGTTTTTGACAAACAAGTTTGAGGCTTATGATAGGCCAACAACAATTTAGGGTCAGGATTACCCTGCTTCGTCGCATATATTTTAGACTTATCATAGGCTTTGGCGAATGTGGTTTATTGTGGATAGCTTGGCTTTCCCTCACAATCGCTCAAGCCCACATTGAGGGAGCTGCCTATGGGCATCGTGGGTTACTTGTTTGCTCGCATCTGTCTGTTTGATTGAAGTGAGCTCAACACGTTCTGCAAAACACATGCAACCCAGGGCAAACATTTTCCCAAGGGAAAGGGATTAGCTTCAACCTCACTGACATATGTGTACAACTACCCATTCTGTCCATCACCCACTCACCATCGCAAAGGGTGTAATTGTGGAACTGACGTATAATTAGGGGGCCTGCTTGTGAAGTAAGTCCACATGAAATTAATTGAGTGTCAGGATGTTTTTGGATCAAACTCAGCCCAGTGGAACTGCTCTGACAACAGCCTGGGATGTATATGAGTGTGTGTGTGTGGGCCTCGTAGAATGCTGCAAGGGATTAGTATGAGCTCCAGTGAGATCTTTTGGGGATTTCTACTCTAGAAAAAGGAAATTGGGAAGTTTGGGTTTTCTCTGGGATTGTAAAGAGTCAAAGACCACATAGATTGTTTAAAGAGGACATAGGTGCCCCATTTCATCAGTTTATTTGATTGTTTATTCATGAAAAGTCAACAAAGAAATGTTATATTTCTCAAATGTACTGTTAAAAATGTAAATTTAACCTCATCTAAATCACTTCCTTTCAAAATTGTAGGGTGTGCTCTCTGTCTCTTCATTAGTAACAAGAATGATGCTGTGTGGTAGATTTTTTAATGATAAAATTAAATTTGACATTTTTTTGACTTTGGTTCCAAAATCTGTAAATGCCACTAAAAAAACGAGTGCCAAATCTGAATTGTATTGTGGTTTGAAAAGTCCATAAACACCCAAACAATTATTCCAAAAACACTTGCTGTGTAATGCAGCTTTGCATTGTCAGTTTTTTCCAAAGTGGGATAAACGTCAGTCTAGTTTTTTTTTTTCACAAAACTCCATATAACCAAGCACAGTGCAAAAAAGATAGAAAGTGCTGAGGAGGTAGAAAAGGCCAGCTGTCATCTGCAGCATAACAGTTGATTTGTTTTATAATCATTCCAGGAAGATGAAACAGTCAGGCCATTTTCATGCTGATCACTGTCATTAAATTCCAGCAGAGATGTCCCAAAGTCACCGGGAGGCGGAAGGAGACTGCAGGTCGAAGCAGTGAGTACAATATCTGCTTGTGGGTTCTGACATTGTTTAACTGATCTGGAATCAGCCACTTGATTCAATATTAATGTATATTATTGTATTTTGAAAAGTTTAATTAAAAAAATAAATGAATAACCACAGTTTTATAAACACCACACAGACTTTTGATAGCATTGGTATGAATGTGCTTCAAGACCAAGGGGAACAATTCACAGGGCTGAGGACACACGATGGGACTGACTCTATAACATTGGGCATTGCACTCTGTCATGATTAAAAGAATCTGTCACAAAGACTTTTGGTGACTAACAAAATACATTCAGTAAAACACTTCATAACGAAGTTTTGGGCAAACAACACAACTCTATCTAAAGCCATGTGCGCCAACAGGACCTCAAACATCCTTTCAATGAGGGGTGCCAATGAATAGTGGTGCCATATGGGATCGTTTTTTTGCAAGGAGAATGATCTATGAAAGCTGGCTCTTTGGATGACATAAGTAGGATGTAAAAGAGCCACTCGGTGGCACACCCATTGTGTGAAAATTCCTTTTCTGTCAAACAGTTCCGTGAGATCAGCCACAAATACTATAAAACGCTTTACATCCTTTTTTTCTATGTGTTCTTTGATTTCTTTACTCTTGTTGTCTTCTTCCTTCTTCTTTTCTTTTCCGTTTCCCTGTTTGAAGCATTGAGGCTCTGTTGTACACAAACGCCGTCTTCCGGCAGGGAGGATCATTGCATCAACATTTCCTCAACGCAGACGAAGAGCACCCTGCTGAGAAGGCATTCGGTGTAGAGGGTTCAAGGGCCCTGGTTCCGCAGATTCCTCAGCAAGACATTAAACACTCACACAAGAATGAATTTGCTAGGAAGGCCAGAAATCCAGACTGCTCCACTGGTTTGTCTTAAACAAATTACTGTATCTGTGCACATAAGTGTCACATTCTGCATGGGTAATCTGCAAAATTGTTCTTTTTGAAACCATTCATTGCTTTTAAAAACTGGAGGCTCTGAGACAGAGTCATAAACATCAGATCTGAATGATCAGATTCATTACTTTGAATTGCATATGAGATTTAGAAAGCAGTCGATGGAGCACCGCCACGGTGTGTGAACACTAACTGGAGAGTCGACTGGAACAAGTGTTAAATGAGGCTCAATAGTTTAGTCCCATGGCTGGAGCTACAGATGGCTGGAGGTCTGAGCCAGCACGTGTGGAGGACGCCATACCGCTAATTAAGAACCAAGCTGACGGAAAGACCATGAAATGTGTGTGGTGTATTGCGGTAAAGGACTGTAAACACCAGACCTTTCTCAACCACCATTAGTTGAACTTCCTGTGGGAGCACAGGAAAGAGACTTAGTATTTAAATTGTATTGATTGATTAGTTTTTATTCCTTTTTTTATTATTTAGATCATAAATTGTTCATATTTAATTACAAATGCAAGAAACAATAAGATTCCCTTCAAACTATTCGAGAGATATTGACAAAAAAGAAATTTCAGGTTAGGCTTAGGGTTATGGGTGCACCAATGAGCCATTGTTATTTCTTGCAGTTGATTAGTCATTCGCTTGATCCCTATTGGGGTTACAGGGGTCTGCTGGTGCCTATCTCCAGCCCACATAGGGTTAGAGGTGAGGGTAGGTCACCAGTCCATCCCAAAGCTATACACACATTCACTCACACATTCACATCTAAGGGGAATTTAGATTATTCGATTAACCTAATGCATATTTAGTGTAAACATTCAGGCAAGCAAGGTCATTTTCATAATATCCCGCAAAGTTGTTCTTTAATCTTTAACTTAGTAATCTAATAAGTTAACTAAGTTTTGGAAGATCGAACCCTATTTGTTTTCGTTGTGTGTAGCGATAAGTGTAGCAACTTCCTATCCTCCTAGTCGTTTTTAGAAGTTTTTGGCTTTTTTTAACTTAACTTAGCTATCTAATACATTTTGGCTTGCTGCAGAGACAATGGATGGACATTTCAGAAGTTTGGTTCCAAAAGCGACAAACAGCTTTTAAAAAAAAATACAAGTTAGTGCCAAACCTAACTCCACGCTAACTAACTCCAGGTTCTGTCACTGTTTAACCAATCTGTCCTGGACCCAGCGACTAAACGGAATAATAATGTTGTTTGTTATTATATTATGAACCAAAAAAGTAATTAAGATTTATATATATTTTTTACTTCCTGGAAGGAGTTTACATGTTCTCCCCGTGCTTGAGTGGTTTTCTCTGGGTACTCCTGTTTCCCCCACAATCCCAAAAACATGTGGTTATGTTAATTGAATTTTCTAAATTCCCCTTAGAAATGGTGTGAATGTGTGAGTGAATGTTGCTCTGCGATGGACGGGCGACCTGTCCAGGGTGTACCTCTGCCTCTTGCCCAATGTGCACTGGAGATAGGCATAGGCAGACCCCTGTGAACCCAAAACAGGAAAAAACGGGTTAGAAAATGAATTAATATATTTTTTACAGATTTTTAGTGTTTTGTAAAAAAACAACTAGGGCCATATGGAGTTATTGCTTACTCTGAGTAATATATATATAATTATTTTATATATTTATATAAATTAAAAAATTTATATAAATCTTTACATATCTGGATTTTATTTTTTATATATATTTGTATGACTTTGTGGTGTTTTAAGAAAGTTTATTGGAAAAGAAAATGTAGATTTTCCTCAAACCATTTTTTTTGCTAAAGAAAACACATTTTTATTTAAAACAGAGTTATGGTGGTTTGGAAAAAAACTTTTAATTTGCTTTAAATCAAGGTGCTTTTTATACCTGAAATGAACTTCAAAGATGCTAATTGAATAAGATCAACCTAATTCAATAAGGTACAGAAATGGTTTTAGAACGAAAAAAAAATCATAGTTAAGTGTGTTTTATTGATTAATTTAGGAACTAAAAACGTACTAAAAAGAACATTAAACATTGACTTGATCATTTACATTTTTTTGCATTTGATTCTGTGATTTCTTTACTAATACCTTTTGAGTGGGACATATCAAATAGAGCGATGGTACAAATAGAAGGATATAATTACAATCAGAACCCAAAAAATTTGGCTGCATTACTTATGAAATGTTATATTATGTTAGTAATAAGAGCAAAATAAAATTAAGCCATATTTTAAATGATGATCATCAAGCCAATTGGGAAAATTAATTATGATAATCATTTAATGGATCATTTTTGCAACAGGTGTTTACTGAAGGATCAATACAACTGTCAGACAAAGCCTCTAACCAGTCATTCGTGGAGGTTTGCGCGCCTAAACATTTTATTACAGCCCTTCTTCAACATGCACACACCAATCTAGCTACAATCAAGCCACATTAACTCTAATAAAAGGATGACATGGATGAAGGCCCATCACCTTTTTAGAGGAACATCTCAAAATAAAGGGATGGCTCAAATGGAAATATATATTTACTAGGGGTGTAACGGTACGCTAAAATAGTATTCGGTTCGGTACAGTGTCTTGGAGAGTTCGGTTCGGTTCATTCGGTTCGGTACAAAACAATAAGAACTTACATAATCTTTATTTTGAAAAGCTGCCAATACACAATAGAATTCTTGCATAAAATAAATAAAAGTGACACTTTTGGGTGATATTTTAAATAAATTGCACTCTTTATAAAGAAAAGCACATTTTTTTAAATAAAAAATGAAATACTGCAACTAGTTAGGATAGATTAACCTATTCACATTTTCTGAAGAGAGCACAGATCTGGTTGCAGTGACTACCTCCAGCAGTAAGAAATGTTAGATGTGTTGCCTGCCCGATCTCCGTGGAACAATGTCGGCATACAACTTTAAATTTATCCACTCGTCTATCCCCGTTATGTATTTTAACAGAGAAGCCAAAGTGTTCTCAAACAGGAGACAGTCTTCAAGCTCTGGCTTCTCTTTCGCTCTGTCCATTTCTCACAGCTACTCGTGCACCGCTACTGTGTTTCACTCAATAGCGTCCGTGCGGAAACTCGCCTAGGAACATAGTTCCGCTGCGCTTAATATCGTGCTAATAATACATTTATATAATTTAATAAAAATACCGAATACCGAAACGGTACGCAAGTGTACCGAACCGAACAGGCCGTACCGAAACGGTTCAATACATCCCCGTGAACCGTTACACCCCTAATATTTACCAAAAAAAAGTTTGACTGCACTACTTATGAGCTCTTATCAATATTTAATGAATGTATCCATCCATCCATCCATCTTCTTCCGGTAATCCGGGGCCGGGTTGCAAGGGCAGCAGTCCAAGCAGGGACGCTCAGACTTCCCTTTCCACAGACACTTCTTCAAGCTCCTTGGGAGGGACCCCGAGGAGTTCCCAGGCCAGCGTGTCCTGGGTTTTCCCCTGGGCCTTCTCCCAGTGGGACATGCCCGGAACTGGGATGCGTCCAGGAGGCATCCAAAACAGATGCCCAAGCCACCTCAGCTGACTCCTCTCTATGTGGAGGAGCAGCGGTTCTATTCTGAGCTCCTCCTGGGTGATGGAGCTTCTCATCCTATCTCTAATGGAGAGCCCAGCCACCTTGCAGAGGAAACTAATTTTAGCCGCTTGTTGAATATTATATTTGATTAATTTTTAAATCTTCTATTTAACCCTTGTATGGTGTTTGGGTCTGTTGGACTCATTTTCATTTTTTACCAAAAGAAAAAAAGAAACAATAATTTTTTTTTTTAACCTGAAGTTCATTGGCTTTGGCTCGTTTTCGGTCAAGATCAAAAAACATTTTCAATAATAGCAATAATGTACACCAACTCTATGAATTTTCTTACAAAAAGTGTCTTCCTCCTTTCGGTGGCTTCTTCTAGTGTTTTCAGCCAACTAGATAGCAAGGTAATAAATATTGAGGTCAAAAAATGGTGAACTTAAATGGTGTTCTTGCCCTAGAAATGAGTCACCACGCAGAGTTGCTAATGTGGTACGAAAGGAACCAGGTCCAACACGACTGGCAGTTACTCATGTGCAGGACATCAAGTCTTCATTTGAGCTTTACATCCCATGTTTTTGTAGAGAGGTGGAAGGAGATGGACCAAACTGATTCACATGCCTACTTTGGGGTTCTTATTCTTGCTGGAGTTATTAGAATTCAGAGAAATCCCACCCCAACTGCTGACTATAAAGAACGTCTAGGTTACTTGCGTAACCCCACGTTCCCTGAATAGGGAACGGAGACGTTTAGTCGATGACCGACTGAATGGGAGCTGATCTCCATGGGAGATTGGACCGAATTGTTTAACGGGCAAATTGATTTGCAGGCGTGAGTGATTGATTAGCAATCAGCCGGGTATAAGACCGGGCGTAACGCACGCTTCAGTATGGGATTTTCCTGAGGAGCCGACCTACTTACCTCCGGCGCCTCAGTCTCCCGACTTCAAAGGCATGGCAGAAAGGAAACGTCTCCGTTCCCTATTCAGGGAACGTGGGGTTACGCAAGTAACCTAGACGTTCCCTTTCAGTCGGTACCGGAGACGTTTAGTCGATGACCGACTGAATGGGAGCCTCTACAAAGCGCCATGCCCGAAGTCCATCCAAACAGGCCAGCACTAAACTTGGAGAAGGTTAGTGAATTAAGCTGTAATACCTGAATGGGAGCTCCTTCTGCCCCTGCCCGGAATTCTCATTGACGGGGAAGTCGTCCAACACTGAGAGCGTTAGCTGTACTCGGTTGTTGCGAAGACGACCAGAAGGAGGGCACCCCTCATCGTGGGGAGGGGTGCGCGGAGATCGCGTCGAGACCCGCAGGGCTACCAGCGAAGACGTTCTGCAGACATGAGAGTGGCAGAGACGTAAGTCATCGTTACTCACCGAGGCAGGGGGGTAACGGGACGGGTTCCTACTAGCCGCCTGGAGGGGGAGCTGTAGAAAAAACACCCACAGAAAGGGAGCACCAAGAAAGGGGGACTCCCAGATCTGGACCCTAGTTCTGCTGGGGCCAGGCCGAAGCAAAGCTCCAGAACAGAACCTAGCAGAGCTGACTGCTCCGCCCAGTCAGATGCCGAAGGGGGGAGGAAGGAAGAGCCACCCCAAGGGGGGGGGCACGAAGAAGATGTACTGCTCACTTAAGAGAGTACTGCAAGCTTACTACACCTGCTCCGTTCCCTGAGGGAGCCTGCCACCACACAGGACCGCGGAGGGAACGGAGCTCGTGAAGGTTGAAAAACCTGCTGAATGTGTCTGGTGTAGACCAACCCGCAGCTCGACATATGCCGGCGAGTGAGACCCCCCTAGCCAACATCCACGAAGCAGCGACGCCGCGAGTGGAGTGGGCCCTCAGATGGAGAGGGCAGGGGACATATCACACGCCTCATAAGCAAGGCGAATGGCCTCCACGATCAGTGTGCCAGCCTTGCTTGAAGACAGCGGAACCCTTATGCTGGCCTCTGAAACAAATGAAGAGCTGCTTGGAGCTGTGTAGCTCCCGGGTTCTGTCCAGGTAGACCCGAAGGGCTCAGTGGACACAACAAACCCTGGGTTGGATCTGCCTCCTCCCGGGGCAGAGCTTGCAGGTCACCACTTGGTCCCGGAGGGGGACGGATGGGACCTTGGGGATGAATCCGGGCCTGGGCCTGGTGGAGACCAGGGAACCGCCAGGGCCGAATTCCAGGCAGGATTCGTCGGCGGACAGTGCCTGGAGATCTCCCAACCTCTTAATTGAGGCCAAAGCAAGCAGGAGTGCGGTCTTCCGTGAGAGGACACGCGCTCTGCCAAATGCCAGGGCTCAAAAGGTGACTTCCGCAGCCCCGAAGGGCGACGGAGAGGTCCCAAGAGGAATGGAG
The DNA here is from genome assembly GCA_007224835.1 of Danionella cerebrum. Taxonomy (NCBI): domain Eukaryota; kingdom Metazoa; phylum Chordata; class Actinopteri; order Cypriniformes; family Danionidae; genus Danionella; species Danionella cerebrum. Next base: position 91,849 of record SRMA01026071.1, on the reverse strand, counting down.
GGTGGTCTAGGAGGCCGGAGGCGCCTAGCCCCCTTGAGAAATCTCACCGTCAGTGCGTGGCTGCCCACTGATTTCCCTTCAACCCGGAGGTGGAAGGCAGAAATAGCGGCGGCGTAGACCTTGAGGGACGATGGGGACAGCCCCCGATCGAACCTCTCCTGGAAGAAGGTCAACACGACTCAGATGGGGCATGTCCCGGGGTCTTCCTGGCGGGAAGAGCACCATTCGACGAACCGACCCCACTTGCCAGCGTAGCACACTCAATGGAGGGGGCTAACGCATGGTATAGGTAGTCACCGCGAGGGGTGGTAGAGGCTCGGGGTCCACCGCGGACAGATATGCCATACAAGTAGGGCCCAGAGGTCTGGCCGCGGGTGCCTGTATCCCCCCCCCTTGAGTCAGATCTGGACTCAGGGGGAATCGGCCAAGGGGGGGCTGTCACGAGCGCAGAGAGGTCTGGAGACCATACTCTGTTCGGCCAGAAGAGGGCGAAAAGAGTAGCCCGCGCTCGTCCCCCCCTGACCTTGCACAGAGGTTGTGCTAGGAGGCTTCACTGGGGAAAACGCACATAAGCGTTTGTTCCTGGGCCAGCAGTGAGCCGGCGCATCTGTCCCGAGAGGAGCCAGGGACAGGAATAGGAGCCGGCAATGGGTATTCTCACGGGAGGCAGCAGGTACCTGGGCCTCGCCGAAGATGTCCCAAATCTGCTAAACAGCCCGAGGATGGAGTCGCCAATCTCCTGTTGAGGGGTGGAATCTGGACGGCGGAACCGCGATCCTGTTACACTCCGCAGGGATATGAAGGCTCGAGCGACGGAAGTCGCTCTAACTCCAGAGGAGCAGCTGTTGGGCGAGGTAGTGCAGGAAGCGGGAGCGTACACCGCCCTGGTGGTTGATGTACGCTACGACCGCAGTGCTGTCAGTCCTGACCAGCATGTGCCGATCCCGGAGGATCACTGCTACTAGCTCGAGACGGTTGATGTGCCAGCGAGAAACCAGTCCGTTCCAGGAACCGGACTCTCGGTGGGAACCGCACACGGCGCCCCAACCGGTCTTGGAGGCGTCGGGTGACCACTACGCGACTGGATGATGCACACTAGGGGCACTCCAGCTCGCAGGAATCGTACCGACTTCCAGACCTTCAGGTGAGGGAGCGCATCTGTCACGGACAGACGAAGAGCTCCCCGACGCCATGCCCAAGTTGGAACTCGCGAGAGAAGCCATAGCTGAAGTGGTCACATATGCAGGAGCCCGAGTGGAATCACTGAGGCTGCGACTGCCATATGCCCCAGGAGCCTCTGAAGTAACTTCAGTCTGACCACTTGTCGAGAGGACACCGCGAATAAGGCGGCCAGCAAGGCCCGGGCGCAATCTACCGACAGGTGCGCCCGCATGCTCTCGGAGTTCAGCTCCATCCCGAGAAAGGAGATGACTCTCACAGGAGTGAGGCAACTCTTTTCCCAGTTGACCCTCAGACCCAATCGGTTTAAGTGCTGAAGCACCTTGCCTCGGTGTCGGATCAACTGGTCCCTGGACGAGGCTATGAAAAGCCAATCGTCGAGGTAGTCCAGGATCCGAATGCCTGCCCGGCGGAGCGGGGCAAGAGCGGCCCGGGCAACCTTCGTGAGGTGCGCGGGGAGGGCAAGACCGAAGGGTAGGACCTTGTACTGGTATGCATGGCCTTGAAACAGAACCTTAGAAAGGGTCTGTGTCTCGGAACCACTTCTACCTGAAAGTACGCGTCCTTCAGGTCGATTGTCGCGAACCAATCTCCAGGACGGATGCACGGTAGAATGCAGCGGACCGTCAACATCCGAAACCGAAGCTTGGCCAGGCTTCGGTTCAGACGCCTCGGGTCCAAGATTGATTGCAGCCCGCCTGATTTCTAGGGGACCAGGAAGTATGGGCTGTAAAACCCGCGTTCCATATCGGCTGGAGGGACCGGCTCGACAGCTCCTTTGTCAAAAGGGCGTCGATCTCCTCTCGCAGGAATGAGGCGCCTGTCCGGGGGACAGGGGTGTGCACTACGCCTCGAAACCTGGGGGCTTTCACGAACTGAATCGTGTAGCCCTGCCGGATTGTCCGGACCACCCACTGTGAGACCCCGGGAAGCTTCCGCCAGGCTCCCAGGTAAGCTGACAGGGGTACTGGTCGGGACGTGCCGATGGTCGCCAAGGCGGGGCCGCCAAGAGGCGGACTTGAAGGCGGAATCACCAGGGACGAACCCTGGGAAATGGTCAGATGAGGGAAGGGGAACTGAGCCCCCGCGCTCTCTGCCATGGCCAGTGGAACACGCGCCCAAGTCTGGGTCTTCGTCGGAGACCGAGGAAGATGAACCCCAGACCGCAGGGCATGCGGTTCCACTATTCTCGGGAAGTACATGAGAACTGTCTTTGACACAATAGGTGCCGCCGTCCCGAAGGACGGCAGCGAGGAGTGTGTGGTGGACTCCCCCCCTCCAAGGGGAGTTGGGTCGGTGACTTGACCCGAAAGACAGCTCATGACCTCCCGAGTCGCCAACCTCAGGGGCGCTTCTTACTAGAAGCTCTCGTCTGCCTTCGAGAACCCTCCGAGGTTGACTGTGTCTTCCGTCGGGGTCTTCCTCGGACCAGAGGTCGAAGGCACAGACCGTGACGGAGGACGCTCTCTTTGGCGGCGAACAGGCGGAGAGGGGTCCGGCGCAGAAGCAACGGAACGCCGTCGCTTCCGGCGCGGGACCTTGAGCTCACCCAGACCCTCTGCCTGTTTCCTGATCGTGGAGACCTTTGACGCGAAATCATCCACGGCGACGCCAAAGAGGCCATCTGGTGAGACAGGTGCATCCAGAAACCTGTTACGGTCTTCGGGAAGCATAGTCGCCTGCTCGAACCAGAGATGGCGTTCCTGGACCACGAGTGTGGACATCGTGCGACCAATGTTCAGCGCAGCTGATTTAGTAGCACGAAGCGCTAAATCAGTGGCCGAGCGCAAGTCTCTGAGAGACTGCTGGTCACCACCCCCTTGGTGCATGTCACGGAGGACCTTGGCCTGAAAGACCTGTAAGGTCGCCATAGCATGCAACGATGCAGCAGCTTGACCCGCAGCTGAGTAAGCTTTCGCCATCAGGGCTGACGAAAATTTACCAGCTTTGGAGGGAACAGTCGGACGAGACCGCCAAGCGGCAGCACTGCCGGGGCACAAGAGCACCGCGACAGCCTGCTCCACCCGGGGAATCGCAGAATACCCCCTAGCTGCTGCATCATCCAAGGCGGTGAAGGGGGAGGAGCTGGAAGCCCTGGCAGACAGGGGAGCCCGCCAGAATTTAGTGAGCTCCTCGTGCACCTCCGGGAAGAAAGGAACTTCAGGAGCGCGGGGGGCCGTGCCCCGGCGCTTACCTAAGAACCCATCATCCAACCGCGACGGCCCTGAGCTGGAAGGTGCTTGCACCTCCAGCCCAACAGCGGCCGCGGCCTTGGAGAGCACCGCGAATGCCTCGGGCTCCGGCTCTGCCGCGACCCCGGAGGGTGGCAGCGGTGAGCTGGAGGACCCCAAAGGCCGCGCCCCTTCCGATGCTGCGAGGGAGAGCAGATCATCAGCAAGGTCACACGAGGGCCAAGGCAACGCCGAAGCGCTATCCGAGTCCCCCGCGGACCAGACGGGGAGCACACTCGGGCTTTGGGGACGGTGCGAGGGATCACCTGACACCGGTCGCCCAAAGCCGCAGGTGAGGTTTTTTTGGGACAGACCCCTCGGAGTCGAAGGCTCACCGAGAGCCGAAGCTCGGGTGTCCTCCTCCTCGAAGAAGGACCGCCTACACCTCAGTGTGCGCGCCGGGAGAGCGTTGCAATGCACGCACTCTCGCCTCACAAGAGCAGCGCGGGCGTGTTGGAAGCCCAAACACTCCACGCATTTCTCGTGACCGTCCTTCGACGAGATAAACCCAACGCAGCCAGGATTACAGCACGTTTTGCTCATCGTGTCGTGAAAAATGGACAGGATGTGAACAAACGGCTAACAACAACACTGGACAGGCTAATGCCGGAAAAGACAGAGGCGCAGCGACAGCGGTGTGCTATACTGGGCTAGCAGAGGACCACGCTGTATTTGCTAGGTAAGCAACCTCAATCTCAACTGGCGGTTTAGCGTCAAAGTTAGAGAGGAGAGTCACACTCAGTCCGCTCCGAAAGAAAATCGCATACTGAAGCGTGCGTTACGCCCGGTCTTATACCCGGCTGATTGCTAATCAATCCCTCACGCCTGCAAATCAATTTGCCCGTTAAACAATTCGGTCCAATCTCCCATGGAGATCAGCTCCCATTCAGTCGGTCATCGACTAAACGTCTCTGGTACCGACTGAAAGGGAACAGGCTTGTCACGGCTGCCACATCCATGAATGGGTTATTCATCTAATGAAGTGTAAACAAATAAAAAGTAACAGTTGTGAAACATCTTACTTCATTTGTAAATGTTTTTCCACTCTACTTGATTAAAACAGATTTTCTTGTTTTACATTTTATTGAAAAAGCATGTTCTAACAAAAGGCAAATCTTAATAATGTTTGCTGTTCATATGACATAATGGGGATGAAGTAAACAGCTGTTGAGTATTTTGACATTGTTTGCTTTAGTTGTTTCAGTAACAGAAATCTTAACACCACACAAGGGTTAATATATGTCAACATGTCTTTCGAATACTCAAGATCTTTCTCTGTTTACACACTCACATTTCCAGAGGCTACAGAGCATTTAGGTTAACTGGGGAATGATCACTCTCCAGTGAGGGTAGGATTTGAAAGAAGGGAATGATGGGAAATGTGGTGTGTGTGTGTGGGCTGAAAGTGTCTCCTGATCTAAACCAAAACCATGAGAAAATAAAACTGGAAGACACCGATGGAATCGCAAGAGAAACATCTGTCAAAACATGCACAGATCAAAATTTTTAGCCCAAGGATAAAACGTACGCTTGTAACTTTCCTCTTCTGTTTACATTTCTTGGAGTGATAAATTTGGTGGGGGGAGAAACCCATAGATTTATGTTCAAGTAAGGACCAAAACGTTGGTGTAGTCTGTTGACATGAACCAGTAAAGCTGGAAAGACTATAGATCCACACACATTTGCTCTACATTTTAGACTTTTAATGCTTCAAAAATATTTAACGTTGTGCAGAGAAAAATAATTATCAAAACTTTTCTCCTGGGTAAAATTTCACCATTGCTGTTTGTCAGAAAAATATCTAAAAAGTTTTACATTTCGATTTATGTTTAAATGCTGGGATCTGTCTCTTTATGTTTGCATAATAAATTAGATGAAATTTCCATCTGAAAAGTTATGCAGCTTGAGTTTGAGATAACACCTGAGGCAATGAAAGTGAAATACTGTAAAAGGTGTCAATCTGAACCCACAGTTTCTGGCTGGATTTCCTTGAGGGGTTTTTCTACCGTTCCAAGAGTTGAGATATTTATTTGATCAATGGCAGCCATAAGGCTGTAAAACTAGCTGTGCTTTTCTATTAGATCAGAAAGCATCACATTAAATGGCAGCTTCAGGGATGGTTTCACATTTAATGCTTGTACCAGAACATATGGACTGTGCTGTTTTATGTCAATCTTCTTTTATTTTCACAAAGCTCTGCTGTATAATTACAAATTTGCCTCCAGTCTTAAGCAATTTAGTGATGTAAATAGAGGTTAGAAAAGTATTAGGCTGTTAAAACGTTTAAGAATTTTTCATATTTGGCAATAATTTCTTCAGTGGTTTAGTTCTTTAAGATTTAAATTCATTCATTCATTTTCAAACCCGCTTATTCCTTTTCGGGGTCATGCGGGTCTGTCGGTGCAGCACACATTGGGCGAGAGGCGGGGGGACAACTTGGACAGGTCACACACTCACACCTAAGGGGAATTTAGTTTATTCAATTAACTTTTTGGAGATTGTGGGGGAAACTGGAGTACCCGGAGGAAACCCATGCAAGCACAGGGAGAACATGCAAACTCCTTCCAGGAAGGTCAGGAAGGTTTTAACTGGAAGGCCACAGTGCTACCCACTGCACCACAGTGCCGCCCTAAGATTTAAATTTAAAGATTAATTTAACTACATAAAAGAGCAAAAATAATGCATCCATATATTTTAAATGATGAGATTTTAAAAGCTCGAGCACCTCAGGCATGTTCAAGTGAGAACTGTTAAAATTACCAAACGATACAGGCAACTCAAATAAGAAAAACTCATCTGAAAGCGTCATGACTCCCAAGTGGCGCTAACGAGCCTAAATATTTCCAAGTCTAAATATTTTCTGGGACTGTTTTTGCCAATATTCTGGTCATATGAGTCAAATTGGTCAAAATTAGTACCTTATCAGTTTTAAATGCTGTTCCACCGTCGGTTTAAGTTGTAGATGTGTTCAGACGTGGACTTTTAGTATAGTTGGTAAATTTGGGATCGATCAGACATTGTATGGCTGAGTTATAACAACTTCCTGTTTATGGCGAAGCAGTGACTTTCGATGACTGCTGTGCATACGTAGTTTATCAAAGTCAAAAACCCTTCGCAATTTAATATCCCACATACCTTAAGTTAAGTCTGATGGAGTTTTGGGTTTAACAGATAAAATCTCTAGGGGGAGTTTGTTAAAGTATGAGATGTGCAAAGTGCCATTTTAAGGGGTTTTTACATAATAGTTCCCTTTCAGTCGGTCCCGGAGACGTTAGTCGGGATTAGACCGACTGAATGGGAGCGAATCACCGTGAGAGCGACTGACGAACATATCAACGGGCAAATTAATTTGCAGGCGTAGGTGATTGATTAGCAATCAGCCGGGTATAAAGCCGGGCGTGCCTAAGCCACCATTATGCAATTTTCCTTCGGAGCTGACTGAGTGAGACTCTCTGGTGTTGTCCTCTGCTAGCCCAGATTAGCACGCCACCAGCGCCAGCACCTCGAGATCTTCTCAGGCAAGCCTGTCCAGTGATTCAGCCGTTTTCTCGTTTATCCTGTCCATTTTTCACGACACGATGAGCAAAACGTGCATTACTCCTAACTGCGGTGGATTTATCTTGTCGAAAGACGGTCATGAGCGCTGTGTGGAGTGTTTGGGGTTCAAACATGCCTGCCCAGCGTTTGTGAGGCAAGAGTGTGTGCATTGCAATGCTCTGCCAGGCCGCACGCTGAGATACAGAAGGTCTTTATTCGAGGAAGAGGACGCCGGAGCTTCGGCTTTTGGCGCCCCTACGACTCGGGGCGAGCCGGCTGTATTTTCACCGGATGTTTTGGGTCGAATGGTGTCAGGTGACTCCTCGCACCATCCCCAAACGCCCTAAACGCCCTGGCAGAAGCTTCCCGGGGTCTCACAGTGGGTGGTCCGGACAATCCGGCAGGGCTACATGATTCAGTTCGTGTCCGCCCCTAGGTTTCGAGGTGTGCTTCACACTCCTGTTCCCCGAACAGGCGCCTCATTCCTGCGAGAGGAGATCGATGCCCTTTTAACAAAAGGTGCGATTGAGCCGGTACCCCCAGCTGAGATGGAACACAGGTTTTACAGCCCAAACTTCCTGGTCCCCAAGAAATCAGGCGGGCTGCGACCAATTTTGGATCTGAGGCATCTAAACCGGCACCTGGCCAAGTACCGGTTCAAGATGCTGACAGTCCGCTGCATTCTACCGTGCATCCGTCCTGGAGATTGGTTCGCAACAATCGACCTGAAGGATGCATACTTTCAGGTAGAAGTGGTACCGAGACACAGACCCTTTCTAAGGTTCTGTTTCGAAGGCCATGCATACCAGTACAAGGTCCTACCCTTCGGTCTTGCCCTCTCCCCTCGCACCTTCACGAAGGTTGTCAGGGCCGTGCTAGCCCCGCTCCGCCGGGCAGGCATTCAGATCCTGGACTACCTAGACGACTGGCTTTTACTAGCCTCGTCCAGAGACCAGTTGATCCGACACCAGGGCAAGGTGCTTTCGTACTTAAACCGTTTGGGTCTGAAGGTCAACTGGGAAAAGAGCCGCCTCACTCCGGTGAGGACCATCTCTTTTCTCGGGATGGAGCTGAACTCTGAGAGCATGCTGGCGCAACTATCGGTAGAACGCGCCAGGGCCTTGCTGACCGCGCTCTCCGCGGTGTCCTCGCGACCAGTGGTCAGACTGAAGTTATTTCAGAGGCTCCTGGGGCATATGGCAGCCACAGCCCCAGTCATTCGACTCTGGCTCCTGCGTATGCGACCACTGCAGCTATGGCTTCTCTCACGAGTTCCAAGTTGGGCATGGCGTCGGGGAGCTCTACGTCTGCCTATGGCAGACGCGCTCCCTTACCTGAAGGTTTGGAACTCTGAGTCCTTCCTGCGGTCCGGGGTGCCTCTCTTGAGTCACTCCGACCGTGTGGTTGTCACCACCAATGCCTCCAAGACCGGTTGTGGCGCTGTGTGCGGTTCCCACCGAGAGTTCGGTGCCTGGACCGGAAGGCGCTCTCGCTGGCAAATAAACCGCTAGTTGCAGTCATTCTGGCGTTGCGGCACTTCTGCCCGCTCCTCCGGGGTCGACACGTGCTGGTCAGGACCGACAGCACTGCGGTAGTAGCGTACATCAACCACCAGGGCAGTGTGCGCTCCCATGCTCTGCACTACCTCACCCAACGACTGCTCCTCTGGAGTCAGAGCAGACTTTTGTCACTCAGAGCCTGTTACATCCCCGGAGAGTGCAACCGGATCGCGGATTCGCTGTCCAGGGTCCACCCCACGGCAGGAGAATGGCGACTCCATCCTCGGGCTGTTCAGCAGATATGGGACATCTTCGGCGAGGCCCAGGTAGACCTGTTTGCCTCCCGCCAGAACACCCATTGCCGGCTTTTCTACTCCCTGTCCCTGGCTCCTCTCGGGACAGATACGCTGCCACACTGCTGGCCCAGGAACAAACGCTTATATGCGTTTCCCCCAGTGAGCCTTCTGGCACAGCTAGTGTGCAAGGTCAGGGAGGACGAGCACGAACTGCTCCTGATCGCCCCTTTTTGGCCGAACAGAGTTTGGTTTCCAGACCTCTTTGCGCTCGTGACAGCCCCCCCCTGGCCGATCCCTCTGAGTCCAGACCTCCTGACTCAGAGGGGGGGATACAGGCACCCGCGGCCAGACCTCTGGGCCCTACACGTATGGCATATCTGTCCGCGGTGGACCCCAAGCCTCTACCACCCTCCGTGGTGAGAACTTTAGACCACGCGCTAGCACCCTCTACCCGAGCATGCTACGCTGGTAAATGGGGTCGGTTCGTCGATTGGTGTTCCTCCCGTCAGGAAGACCCCAGGTCGTGCCCCATCAGAGTCGTGTTGACCTTTCTCCAGGAGAGGTTCGATCGGGGGCTGTCCCCTTCGTCCCTCAAGGTCTATGCCGCCGCTATTTCTGCCTTTCACCCTCGGGTCGAAGGGAAATCAGTGGGCAGCCACGAACTGACGGTGAGATTTCTCAAGGGAGCTAGGTGTCTTAGGCTGCCTAGACCCCCCTCTGTTCCCTCTTGGGACCTCTCCGTCGCCCTGTCTGGACTGCGGAAGTCTCCTTTTGAGCCGTTGCACTCTGCGGAGCTGCACGTCCTCTCACTGAAGAGCGCACTCCTGCTCGCTTTGGCCTCAATTAAGAGGGTGGGAGATCTCCAGGCACTGTCCGCCGACGAATCCTGCCTGGAATTCGGCCCTGGCGACTCTCTGGTTACCATCAGACCCAGGCCCGGATTCATCCCCAAGGTCCCATCCGTCCCCTTCCGGGACCAGGTGGTGACCCTGCAAGCTCTGCCCCGGGAGGAGGCAGAACCAGCCCAGGGTTCGTTATGTCCTGTGCGAGCTCTCCGGATCTACTTGGACAGAACCCGGGAGCTTCGTAGCTCCCAGCAGCTCTTCGTATGCTTCGGAGGCCAGCGTAAGGGTTCTGCGGTCTCCAAGCAATGGCTTGCCCACTGGCTAGTGGAGGCTATTCGCCTTGCTTATGAGGTTGTGTTTAGTGCTGGCCTGTCTGGATGGACTTCGGGCATGGCCTTTTAAAGAGGCTCCCATTCAGTCGGTCTAATCCCGACTAACGTCTCCAGGACCGACTGAAAGGGAACGTCTAGGTGGGAGACGTTACCCTTCGCCATGCCCTGGAAGTCATGGATCTGAGGTAAGCTGGGAGGTAAGTGGGTCCAGCTCCTCTGAAAATTCCATAATGGTGGCTTAGGCACGCCCGGCTTTATACCCGGCTGATTGCTAATCAATCACCTACGCCTGCAAATTAATTTGCCCGTTGATATGTTCGTCAGTCGCTCTCACGGTGATTCGCTCCCATTCAGTCGGTCTAATCCCGACTAAAGTCTCCATTCCCTATTCAGGGAACGTGGGGTTACGCCACTAACCTAGACGTTAACTTCTGTTGGTTTTGGAAACTCACTCCAATAGACTTTTTTGTTGGTCGTGGTCTTTAAAACACATGTCCTTTAAACACAGTCTGAAATAACAGTTAAAAACACCAGAAAATGGTTCATGTTACAACTAGGTGATGCTATAAATGGCAAAGGAATCCTTCAGACATGGACTCTTAACACGCATGCGAATTTGAACCCGATCTGACATTGTATAACTTTCTGTTTATGTCTAAATTTAAACTTTTGACGAACGCCGTTCACGCATCGTGAAACAAATTAAAAAAACACTTCACAATTTAACATCCTATATGCCTTTCGATAGTATTGAACGCGTTGGGAGACATGAGCAAAAGTGGCCAAAAGAGGATTTTGCGAAATAGCTGACTTCCTGTCAATTATCGAAACGCGATCCATTTTACCAGTTAGTGGATAATATATGCAACTGGTTTTTACTGAAGGATCAATATAATTTATTGATTATAGTTTTGTGGTGACTATATATATATATATATATATTCCTGTAATGATTCTGATGGATCATGCACTGGAAATATAAACATCACAATGCTCGAGACTAAAGCTCAAATGTTACTATCACTACACAATACAGACAGGGTTACAATTATATGAGATACATAGCTATCAATTTTTCGTATGTCACCATTTTTTCATATGTCACCGGCATCACTACATCACAGGTTATTGCTGAACTTATGCAAACTTGGTTTTGGTGATAAACGATGCCTCTAATATGGTTGTTGCAGCTCAGCTTGCCATGTTTTCACATTTGAGATGATACACACTAACACTTAATTTAGCCTCTCAGTAAGCGCTAATGTTGCCACCTGTTTCAAAGTTGTTAGCGAGGGTGAGGTGGCGCATTGTGACATTTTTTTTTCCATTGCAGCATTTTTTCAATGGCAAAGCTTCGGATGGAGGGGAAACAAAAATGGGTTAATCTGTGTGTCCTACACTGAAATTTGACAACCGCTAGATGAAACAGTGCGTATGAGATGCTTCCTTAAGCAACAAAGTACCTAAAGATTGGCACCCTAACACAGAACTACGACAAAGAGATTGGTTTGTTACTTTTTACGCCCTTTAATTTTACAATCCACCAGCTTGTGAGAAATTAGGTTCTTTCTGGTGTCCCAATACTTAAAGGGTATTACACAAATTTTAAAGGAGATTTTACACAATTCTTAAAGCAGTGATAATAAATTAATTTTTGAGCCCTCTAAACTAGCACTGCATGATTAGTAACTTTTGAAATGCAATATAATTCGTAAAACCATCTTTGAGTTTAACCCTGTTTTTCCCAGTCATGCTTTCGCCACACCCCCTATGGGACTTGTAGTTCAGGAATTACGGGTAATGTAGTGCCTAACGGCCACCAACTGCAAGTAAAATACAGCAGCATGAAGTTGTTCAAATGAGAATTACGAGTTTTCTGTCTGTCACCCGAGCTGAAAATGGACCAAAGTGCATTCTCTGTAAGTCTCATTACTTTCGCAATCGAATGAATCTGCCATAAACGTAAAATTAACAACACGCACCACGCAGTTCAATGCCTGTGTATGCTAACACGTTCTTGTGCTGTTAGCATGAGATGATCACTAATATTGCGCTGAGTCTGAAAACAAATCTAAGTTGGTGATTGGGATGTCGTCATTGCAATGCTTCACTATGGACATGTTGATGCCCAAATTGCTTGACATCGCCCAACCCTAATGCATTTTACATTATAAGAGACAGAAAACACAATTTCTCTGCATTGTTCTTCAGCATGAATTTGTTGCTCTCACTTCCGGGTTAGGTAGTGCACTCGGTCTGCATAGAGATGAGCTGTACCAGCAATTAATCTTATTGGTCAGTCGGTAGAGGTAAGCAATATGGGTGGTGCAAGGAACATTGAGTTATTTTCAGCTCACAAAAAAGAATTCAGGATTACAAAAACATGGATGAAAGATTCTGAATAAAACTTGAGGAATGTTTTTGATGAGGGAACGACACTAAAAGATGCTAGGAATGATGGTTAACATGGCCCCTTTAAGCACTTCAAATGTCTATTATTTTCAAATGAAACTTTTTATTATTACAAATACTACAAATAATTTGCCCTGTTACAGAAAAAAACAAGTTCAAGTATGGCATGGTGGGTTTTTTTTTAATTATTCAATTCAGTTTCCTAACCGCAAAACCAACAAAAATATGTCATCACTCCATGATTGTGTTCAAAAGCATTAGGACTTTGTATAGTCTCAGAATGATGTCAACGATGCTTGATTCTCTGAAAACCCATGAGCTCCTAAAATTGTTTAAATTGACTTTAACCTGGCCACTGACCAAAACCTCTATTAAAGCCCTTAAATGTCAAATATATATATATATATATATATATATATATATATATATATATATATATATATATATATATATATATATATATATATATATATATATATATATATATATATATATATATATATATATATATATATATATATATATATATATATATATATATATATATATATATATATCCAGCATCAATGTCTCCTCAGCCAATTGGTGATTTAGCGCACTGCAGCAGGGAAAATGGGAATTATTATGAAGAATATAGCTGGAGATTAAGAGATCTTTTGATGGGTTCCATTTCAAGGTTAAAACCGTTTCCCTAGAGTCAAGAATTTAATCTAAGTGATTCATAGCCAATATGAAACATTATCTGAGTAAAACTGTTACAAGGTTAAAGATGTACTGATGGAAAGTGTCTATCTGCTGCCTTGTATTGTAAATATGTAAGAAATTAAGAATCTGAACATTGCTGAATTTCAACTGAGAAATATAAGCTGCTCAACAAATATTGCAACTCAGACTGTGAAAAGAAACTTGGTGATTTTAAAATTGCAACGTTTCTAGAGAAAATCCTCAATTGGTAAGGTTATAATATTGCAAAGTAAAAAAAAACAAATTTAAATCATCCTTACAGCAAATCAACCTTGGAATTTATAAATAGTGTGACGACTCTGAGTAACGGCGTCGCCCCAGAGCATCATGGGAGGTGGTTATGTTCTGCTTTTAATGGAAATGCTCGCATGTTACACCTTTGTGTTCACTTCCTTTAGTGTGTCAAGATGTATGTTATGTCAAGGTATGTGTGTGTATGCAAATATATGATTTTTTTGTGACATATTTGTGCTAACCATTCTTAATACACTGTGTGTGATTGGTCTAGCCACAGGTGGCCGCTATGTAAGGGGTTCGTTAATGAAAGAGTGTTATGCTGAATAAACAGCACTGCAGCATTCTGTGCCCGAGTGATTCTCCAACAGTTTTCATAAGAGCTACCAATAGCTCTTTTAAGAGCTCTGAGTTACCCTTAGGTCGTGCGGTGTATGGGGCACAGGGATTTCCACTGGCTTTAGGTGCTCTAGGGATCTGCCGCCCCGGCAGCATAAATATAGCTGCACAGTTAGCTAGCCTCGTCGCAACCACTACTAGTCACAATATTATTTAAAATATTTAGCAATTTTTATTTTGTTATTTTAACATCAAGTAAAAAGTCTTTAATGATAAAGAAGCACACTCTTCTACACTTGTCATCTTCTGCTGAATATTTAAACCTGCTCATTTGAGAGAATTGTTCACATCGATCCGTATTGGGATTCGCAGGAATTTCCTGATGGCTTTTCAGCAGGGTGCTCTTCATCTGCACCAGCTTTCATTGGTCACTGTCCTGCAAAAAATGAAATGAAGAAAACAAATCGTTAGAGGGAACAGAACTAAGCCTATCGCAGGCTCTTTTAGGAAGACAATAGTGAATGGAGCTCCAAGGAACAAACAATTTCCTTGGAGATGCTGAAAGAAGTAGAGGGGAATGGCAGGAGGGAATGTAGCAAACCAGAGTATTCCATGGTGTGATGATAGAACCTAGAGAAACAAAGAGAGCATGGAGATCCACAAAGACAGGAAGCTATCATGGGGAGTCAGAGTGGATGAACCGTAGGTCTGACAACTGAGGAGGTGCATAGATGAATCTTTTAACTATGGGAGAAGAAAAGGGAGTGCACTTTGGTTGGTTGAGTCGATCACAATGGAAATGGTTGTCAGGGATTCTTTGTTCCCAGGAGAGGCACAGTCACATCTTGTGACTCCAATAATCCTGTGACTCCAAAACTTACCAGTGCTGGAAATGAAGCAACAATAAATTCCTTCAAACAATCAGCATTATAATTTCCCAGGTAATCTAGGCCTGAAGCAGGTCTCTTCGAGGGTTCAAGAGGACTGCATCTTCCAAACATTTTCTCTGTCTGTTCAATGTCCACCTGTTTCTGGGCAAAAAAAAGTTTCTAATGTCAACCAATCATACCCATTGTTTCCATTTAAAACAACCTAAATGTTTTCTAATATTCTACGCAACCATATGATTCAACCATTCCCATGCCATTTTTGGTTCATAGTGGTGGTTTGAACAGTATTTCGGTCTTCAGCAAAAATCATGAAGTCAACCAGAGCTGTGTAGTGAGAAAGAGAAGTGATAATGGTACTCACTCTTCAGATCCTCACTATAAGTAGTAATTTATCAATATAGTTCCTACTTGAACGAAAATCTGCTCTCCTGAAATCTGCTCCTACCACTACTCTCTCCCCTCTGGAAATACTCTCCATCACTTCATCCAACTCACTCCAGAATCTCTCCTTCTCTTACAACTTACAGCCTACTTGTGGAGCATAAGCACTCACTACATTCAACATCACCCCTTCAATTTCTAACTTCAAACTGATCACCCTGTCTGACACTCTTTTCACCTCTAAAACATTCCTCACAAACTCCTCCTTCAGGATCACTCCTACCCCATTTCTCTTCCTATCCACACCATAGTGAAACACTTTGTATCCTCCTCCAATACTATGCGCTTTGCTACCCTTCCACACACACAGAATATCCACCTTCCTTCTCTCCATCATCTCCGCCAGTTCTCTACCCTTCCTTGTCATTGTGCCAACGTTAAGAGTCCCTATTCTCAGATCTATACTCCTGCCTTTCCTCTTTATCTCTGTCTACGAATCCTTCTCCCTCCTCTCCTTCTTCTCCTTCTTCTAGTCCAATTTCCACCGGTACCCTGTGAGTCAACATCACCGGAGGCGGTCGTTGTTAACCCGGGACTCGACCGATCCGGTATGAACTCGCATATTTGGTTTTTGGCATATTTTACACCGGATGCCCTTCCAGACGCATTCTCTCTATTTATCCAGGCTTGGGACCGGCACAGAAGTCACTGGCTTGAAACCTCTTTGGCTAGATTGTGGGGGAAACTGGAGTACCCAGAGGAAACCCACTCAAGCACAGGGAGAGCATGCAAACTCCTTCCAGGAAGGTCACCGGCGTGCCTCGAACTGGCAACCTTCTCACTGGAAGGCTACCGTGCCGCCCCAACTAAGAATTAATACAGGTATATTTATATGTCTCCATATTTTACCCCTTTGATGATTCATCCAGTACCTAACTCAGGGCAGTTTTAAGCAGTGTCCCTTCTTCATTTGTAATTTGCCATTTTATAGGATCTTTATTGGTATCATCCATCTCCAACCATTATTCCTTGCTCATGCATATAATGTCCTTTTAAGACTGTCACCCTCCATTTATCTTTTTACTCTGCTTTATCCAATATAATATTTAAAGCTGGCTGTTCTTTCAGAATCAACACCTAGATTTAGTAGAATTAATAGAAACTATAGTATTAGTTTGTTACTTTGAGAATAAATTTAGTTTACCTTTTATTCTTTTACCTCTACAACTTTATAACGTGTTATGGTATATCGATCCCTTGTTTAGCGTTATTGAAAATCTAATATCCAGGTCAAGAAAACGGTGATTTCTTAACATGTAAATATGATTATTACTAGTAAACTTTTAGTAAAACCCTAGCCCAAACCGTGAAGCAATTTTGGTTTAAGAACACCTTTCCAAGGTTCCTCAGATGGGTATGGGTCAAGCACTTGACACTTATTTCCCTACCCATCTCCAGACCTTTTTCCTGCTTTGGTCAGCTTGCTTTGTTCGGTCAGCTTGCTTTATACATTTGTACTCATCACTGTCAGACCCTGGTGGTGAACTCATAAGTATGACATTTTGAGTATCTACTACTTTTGAGTAGAGATTCTCCAAATACACAGTTTGTAAAACCCCACTATAAATGCAGGTAAGCTGAGGTGCACAGCTCTTTTGGAATGTCACTCTTTAGATTAATGCCCAGAGAAGAAGCCAAGAGGTCATATAATCACTCAACTGTAGAAAACTATTAGTTGAAGCATTTAAGACTGTGCTTGGTAGGTGGAGGTCTTATAGTTAAACTCTCTGACATGTGATAAATGCTGAAGGAGATCTTTAGGGAGAGAGAGAGAGAGACTTGATATAGGAGGGCTTATTGACCACTACAAGAAGTAATAGAAACCTGAGTGGTTTTCGTTGTGGAAAGGCCATGTGTGAGGTCAATGCTGGTTTTCTTTATCTTTAGAAGAGTCAAATTCAATAAACTACTTTAGTTGTGATGCTTTAGTGCATAAACTTATCTGTCAAGGGATGTTTATGAATTGTCTCTTTTGAGACATTTTGAGTTGTTTTGAGAAAAGGGTCAGTGACCTTTTTACATGGTTTGTGGAGCATGTAAAAAACGTATAATAAAACATATTGCCATGTCTTTGAATTGTGTGCAACTACAAATCACATTGACATTTTGAATTGACATTTGGCTGAGCCCTACCTACCTTACAAATATTTACCAGCTTCGAAGAGATTTTTGTTTAATGCCTTGGAAAAGCTCAGCTAATTAAAATAATTACGTGCAGTTTTAGTCTGAGAGAAGGACTTCTAGGTAATCTCCACACCAGTAGGTGGGAGTAAAGCACATAAAAGTTGTGTCGACCATTCTTTCATTTGAAAGGCAGATATTTGTTAAAAAAGATGTGTCTGACATGCTTTATGACTTACACATAACATCAATATCAAAATACCAAACCAATCTTGAAAATTAAATTTATTAAAAAATGCTTAAGGCACTAAAATTCTGTGAATTCGACAAGTAAGAATAAAAAAAAGTTACTGGGGGGAAAATACTATGAAAAACATAATTTGGGTGAGATAAAGCGATACTAATTATGTTAAGTTGACAAGGTGTTAAGAATAATTGTGATTGATAAATGTACAAAGACTACATTGGCCCTAATCCTAAACATTACAGGATGGCACATTTTACAGCATCATAGAAATATAAAGTTAGCTTTTTAAAGGTGACTGTTGGCGTAATTTAATGCCAAATAGACGAGTGTGGAGAGAATGTGTGTTTCATTACCATAATGATATCTTTGCCAATGATGATATGTGACTATAAGCCAATTTAGATTCCCCAGAGCGGTTTTCTTGGATTTATGTGCTGAATTGGGTTCAACCCTTCAGAGGCAATTGCTATTCAGGTCTCCACCTTCTCTACAAGAATTTCGATTTCTGTTTTGCAGAACTGCTATAGACTGGCGACCTGTCCAAGGTGTACCCCCGCCTCTCGCCCAATGTGCACTGGAGATAGGCACCAGCAGACCCCCGTGACCCCAAAACGGGAATAAAACGGGTTGGAAAATGAATAAATGAATGTTTTGGAGAAATTCTGCTTTTTTCCAAAGACAAGGTCAAAACAATGTGAAAATTGTATCAAAAACTAGGTGAACCTTCCCTAAACCTTTTACACTGTTCAGTTTTGTGCCATTGTTGTTTTTTTATACCAGAACTTTGAAATTCATCTCACAGGTCTCATACTTCCAATGGATGGCACTGATTTGGGGTCTGTAAAGTTAAACTAAAAGATGTCATAACTCTTGTATTATTCATTTAAAACCAAAATATCAAAGCTAATAACCTATTTGAAACCTACACATCTTTGAAATCAAACTTAAACAATAGGTGGGTCTAAAAGATAAACTTAATTCAAAACAGCCGATGTGACTGGCAAAAGGGCAAAATGTAATTCTAAGGGTTAAAAGTCACTCATGTTGATTACTATATGTTAAGTTTACAATGCGGCTAGTCACAAGTTCAAGGCACATATTTGATTGTGATATTTCCAGTTTTGGATTCGAGAAAAAAATGGCTTTTAGGATTAAATTTTTTTTATTGGTCTTGTTAAATGGCCAATCCTCACAGTTTTTGACATAGAAAAAAATATTCCATCCATTAATTTTTTTTTCTCATGTCTGCCCTTTTATGCAAGACAAATAAATACACATCCCTCCAAGGCTTTTATTTAACCAAGATGTATACATCCTCTACACGGGGGTAGTGGTTAGTGAGTATGACATGGTCCTTTCCTGTCCACACAAATCCTCACTCTGTCCAACCTTGTTTAAAAATAAGAAAAATATCTGTATATTGTGTTAATTTTGTCTATCTTTTAACATAGAATTCATGATTACTAAAGGGTGGTTTAAAGTTACATTTTTACGCTAGTAGTAGACACCGGAGTCGCCCCAACCATGAACCACAATAAAATAGACTCATCACACTTGATTTATTTTGGTCTTTGCTGCCTCATAATTAAACCCTGAGATGTTTCATTAACTATTTTAAATTGCCACAACAGAGCAGCTACCACTGTGTGATGTCGATATATCATCCATATCTCCACTTTCAAGTGACTTTCACCTCTCTCACACATGTGGTCTGGCCTATAAACTTTTAAGTGATTTTCCTAATATCCCAGCCGGATCGAAATGTCCACAGGAACAGTATGTGTTATATAGTTGTCCTCCCACTGACACGCAAGAGCTAAATCTAATAAACGTCAGCGCTAAGGGGAGGTTAGCATTCCAGCAGAGTCACTGTGGACTCGAGAGGCATTCAAGAGGTTTGGTGAAATGAACATTTATTGTCTAGAGAAAATTCTTAGATGAACTGTGATATTACATTGGAAATTTACATTTAAAAACATAGTTCAGTCAAATTATTCAGTGGAATGATTACTACGGTGTCAAATTTCTGCTAGAATAAAATATTCCTGAAATATTTAATGAAAAACCCTAACTTTTCTTTTAACTTAAAATAAAAATGCATATAACACAATACTATATCCCAGTGAAAAAAATGTTGAAAAAATGTAGAAAGTGACACTAATTCTTCACAGCAACACAATAATTACATCACTTTTCTATAAATGGAACAGTTATTATTTTATTTGCATATTTGTTGTATTTTTTGTAATGTTTTCCCTCTTTTGGAAAATGTTGCTCTTCCCAACCTTCTCCAAACAGGATCATTTGACTTTATGACACTTTGCATTTTCTAGAAAAACAACCACATCTTTAAAATGTAGTCGCAACAAGCCAAAAATGTTCTCAAAAACAAACAAAAAAGCATTTAGTTTCACGTAGCTCTGTTTTTAACCACGTTTTTGGTTTTGTTCGGTTCGGTTCGGTTCTCATGGCATTGCAAATTAGTAATTTTTTTAACCATCTTTTGTTTGGATCCCATGAAGAGATAAAAAATAGGTGTTTGATAGAATTCACTTTATTTCTCTAAATCAAACATCAATGCACATCTTAAAAAAATTCATGCTTTATATGAACAATATGTTCATTATGTCTCTCAGAATTAGTTGGGTGTGTGTCTCTGTGTGTGTGACTGCAGATGGTGCTTCATGATGACAGTAATAGCGAGTGCTCATGTTTCATGTGTTTCATTCTATTCTGGTTATCCTGTACACATGGGGTGCGAGGTACATGCACAGTTTCGTGAACCCGGTGCTGGTGTTATATGTGGATGAACAGCATAACAGTGCAGAAAAAGATCTGTTTTCAAAACAAAAAGGGAGCTTAAAGTGACACACAAGAAGTTTTACCCTCCTCTAACTTTAGCACTCATTACATGGATATTTAAACAAGGAGCAGTTAATCGATTGGATATTTGGTGGACAAGTACCGGTAGTTGATGAAATGAAATGAAATGAAATAATAAGTAGATGAAATAATAATACATACGGGAGGTGTTCAAACAAGGAACCGAAAATACTGTTCAGTATAACACAGAGTATTGTGGCATCCCTAATTTTAACATATATCATATTAACGTAATGCCTGCTGAAATAGAATCTTACCTGAAACTGATATTAACGTAGCCAGTCTCAACTATTTTTTTCGATTTAGCTCTTCGTGTTAAATTGTACAAAAATACAATGTTAAATAAATTCAAAGACAATCACATTTCTTTTTTCACCTTTTTATAAAAAGTTGCAAATTTAAACAAATCATGGCACTGAGAAGTGCTGTTCAGTCATTGTATGACCAGAGTGCAAGTTTTTCCCACATTATTGGCAGTAAATCAGACCTGTTGGTGGAGTATGTCGGGCTCCCACTGTGCTGCTTTGTCAAAGGTTCTGTTCATTGCTTTTATTTAGACAATTTCTAGACACAGCCAGGGGCTTGGCAGGGCATAAATTTGTTTTTCTGATTTCCCAGTGCAACCCATGTTACACAGTACACACTGCTGTTTGGTAATTTCCTTCACAGGTTTTGTTCTGATATTGGATTCAACTTGTGATGATCATAAAAAAAAAATCACAAGAAGAAACTTTCCATCCACTTGTTTTTATGTGCATTTTGGAATATCGTATAACAGCAAGATGAGCTAAGAAGAATAAACTTTATACAATAAGAAAAATTGCATTTCGAAATACATTTACAAAACAAATCCTAGCATGCACAACAATAATTAGTCATGCAATTTTACACCAGTGCAATGGCAATGCGTTTTTCTGTCAGATCTGGGGCACAATGGAGCAGCATCAATGGACTAACCAATGGGCCGATATCATTACATTACTTGTTACTTTTTGTTTTGTCAAAGTGTCTCATCAAATTGTTTAGGATTATCCCAGAACTGTCTTGACCGGCTGCGTTCTCAAAAAGCAGTCTCCCACCTCCAAAATATAGTTACATTTTTCTTTTGGCCCCAGAAAAGTGATGATTTTTTTTCTCTCCAACCCATTACATGGAAACAGTGCTTTATTCGCAAATGTTTTAAGCAATATTAAAGTTTTGTGCATACATTTATTTTGCATCTTTGAATGGAATCATGGCTACATACATCAGTGATCAAGTTTAACGGAACACTCATTTTTTTATAAACATGTTCCCGTTTTGTTCCCCTGGAGAAAATGAGAAGTGTTTAGATTTTGTAAACTATTGAGCTATTCTCCAAATCAACTGGAAGGTCACCAGTGAGCCTCAAACCGACAACCTAACTGGAAGGCCACTGTGCTACCCACTGCACCACCTTGCCACCTCAAATTTTTAAACTTGTTAATTATTAATCTTATTTAAAACCAAATTCTTTTCGAGATACATCAAGTTTTAGTACAATAGTTCAATGGCTTCCCTCACATAGCAAAACGGTATGTCTTCAACGCCATAATGCGACCTGAATCTACAGTGTATGGGAGGAGGTTTACATTTCCCACATCTGTGCATGAAACTATAGTTGGAGGAAAGAAAATGTTCCTTGGAACAATTTGTTTGAGAGGGGATCTGTTATATTTAAAAGGTACACAGATCATTTTCAAATGTAAAATCAACAAAAGATGAACAAGTTATTGATAAAGTAGAGCCATGAAAGATTTTTTTAAAAGTATAAATTTTTTAATGTTTAATAATCTGATTTATCTCATTATTGCTGGCACTGACAATATGCGACTCTTTAAATATTGCTTTCAATTTGACCTCGTTGTATGACCATATTAATCAAAAGGAAACGGAGAAGCCCTTGCCGTATTTCCAAGAGGTTTGCCTGTGAAAAGCCAATGCCACAGAGAGAACAGATATATAACAACTTATCTTTTATTAAACCGCTAAATACCAAAGGCTCTACTTCATGAATAATGGCAATAATACCCTTGTCTTTCAATTGCTTCATTCTTCAACATACACATGTCTCCATGAGCGGGGCCACGAGAAATCCCTAATGAAATCCTACACTGAATGAGAATGCATCACCAAATTTGTCAAAAGAAAAACACTTAGGTCTGTAAATCTTCAAACGTGTCGGCTGTGGTATTACATTTCTCTCGCCTTATTATTTCATCACGCACGACTCAGGCAGAACAAACGTGGATGTAAAGCTTTTTTCAGTCTTGGCTTTCTCATGCAGACAAGCTGACAGTTACTACGCTGATATCTCTTCTCGCATCAGGTCACGCTAGGTTCATCTGTTGTTGATGTTCGGGGTATCCTCAAGACACCAGCAGACATATAAAGAAAACAGATTACAGATGTTCGTGATGCGATTCAAGCTTCATCTGCAAGGCTAGAAACATCTGGAGCCCAATTACGAAATGTTAAGATGATTTTGTGTAGATCAATTTCCAGGAATGATTTCAACTTTCAGCGCTCTGTTGCTTTGCTGTTGTTTTGTTAATTTATAATTTGATTGGTTGATTAACATAAAAAAACCCTTATATTGTGAGAAAATCAGCTGTATTGAAAATCTTACTTAAAATATGAAGTCTAATGACAACATAATGACAGCAAAGTATATATGCAACATTAAGATGTTTGAGATTTTAAACTGTCATGGAAATGAAAAAAAAACTCTCGAGTTGAGGAGTATAAAAAAAGCAAAACCATTTTATTAACCTGTCTTTCATCTAGATGTATCAGCATGTCTGCGTATGTGGAACAAATGCTCTCTATGGCATCATGCAAATCCTGATGTTCAGAACTATAGATTAAGGAAGCATAGTATAACGTGTTACTATTAACATTTGGCAGTAACTAATACTCTAAATGCTTTATCTTTTAATTAAATAACTCAGTTACCATCAACTGTGTTACTCCATTGCACATCAAATGCTAGATGTTAATTGACATAACGAAGAACAAACTTTTGGTTGGATTGGTGACTGCTTTATGGAGAGTGAGCTCAAAAACACGCTCATTATTTCATAGACGTTGAGTGTTAAATATAAAAACATGACAGTGAAAGCAACTAGTGTCATTATGGCTTGAAGTTGAAGCTTAATTTGAGCTGGACAGTTTTGTTATCTCCAGGTCTCCAGGGGAGTGAGCACCTGGCGTGGTGTTTCTCCTCTGGGTGGGAGCTGTGAATTTATGTAATTATTTATTTATTTTTCCCATGGACTAGTTTGCATTATTTACATCAGGACAGGAGGGTGTTGAAAGGAAAGGGGGAGTGAATGAGAGATGTAGGTGAGGGGGAAAGATTCAGAATACCTACCCGAACATACCATATCAGCTTGTTGCAGTTCGTGTAGTACAGTTTTCACAATTTGTACATACTACACCCCAGCCATAACCCAGCCCCGCACACACCCCGACCAGCAGCCGGGGACTAAAAGGGATTTACACCTGGATAAAATGCATTGAAATAAGTAAATGAATCCAAATGCATTTTGCTGAGCTGACATCTTACAGTATTAATTACATAGATGAAATTCATGTTTTTTTCTGCCCCATGATCAAATTTTTCCACACTTTGCAAAAATAAATATCTAAGACACAATAGTATTCAGAGCATTGCTCAATTGCTTGTTGCAATAATTTTTCACACCTGTTATTGTGCGCATTTGACCATTGTTTCTGTAGCATCTGTGCTCAGCCATTTTCAGATCTCTCAAGAGATGTTCAATAGGATTCAAGTCTGAACTCTGATTAGGCCACTTAAGAACATTAACAGTGTTCACTGGAAGCTGCTATTACAGCTTCTACACATTGATTTGAGTATTCAAACAAATCTTCGGATGGTTTCTCAGCAGGGAGGACCTGGGTTTGGGTCGAGGATATAATGATGCAATGAAGCTCTCTGCCTGTAGATGGAGTTTTCGGTATACACCACACTGGGAAACAGGTAAGAAGAAGACGACTCTTCTTCTGTGAAATGTAAGATGAGCACCACCGAATGGCTTCTTTACATTGTACTCACGTCATCAAAAGAGCCAGCATTAACTGTTGGTTCTCCTTGCGAAGATCTGATGTGGCAATGCAAAACTCTTTTTCGTTGGTTTGACTGTATGCATAGGTTCTTTGACCAGC
Source organism: Danionella cerebrum (assembly GCA_007224835.1). Taxonomy (NCBI): domain Eukaryota; kingdom Metazoa; phylum Chordata; class Actinopteri; order Cypriniformes; family Danionidae; genus Danionella; species Danionella cerebrum. The sequence continues at coordinate 67,413 of SRMA01026071.1, read as the reverse complement.
TTAACGATTTCTTTATGTTGTTGCATTGATCTGTCAGAAATTCCTGACTAGTCTCCTATTTGCTGCCACTGAAGAAAAAAACATGTCCACAGTGAGATTCTACCACCACAATGACCATGCATTGATCCAAATCGTTCACTCTTTGTCTTATCAGTCCAGATAATATGTTCCAGTTTTGGCAAAGTATTGCTGACACTTGGCGGTAATCAGAAGAAAAACAGGCAGAAGTTGCATCTCACGTGTTCTATTATTTAAGAATTTTTTTTCTCTCAGTCTGAATTCCAAGCAACATACAGCGTTCTTCTTGTGCTTTGGAACAAAATCATAGGCGTTTAGTCACTTCTAATGGGTTTCATCATTTAATACAAAAGAAAAGTCAAAGTTCTGTTTAGATTATCATACCAATGCTTCTTCACAAAGTAATCTTTGGGGGATTTCCTAGAACCCCTCTAATCACATCATATTGCTACTCAAATTGAAATTCTTTATTACATTGTGAGCATAATGATTGATGTCATCTATGCTCCTCTAATAAATCCAGGACTGTTTTGGTAATACAGCTATATCTCCCCCAGCAGCTGTAAATCCAAAGTAGCACAACTGAAAACACTGAACTGCTTTTTTAAAGGGGAAAGATTTCTAAAAGCAGGTGTGTGGTGTGGGCCTCTGACACTGTTCCAGGTTTTGGTACAGTCCCTCAGAACATCCTGAACATAAGTAAGATATTGTCTATGTCACCCCTCCTCCCCTTTCCCCACGGTTGAGTTATTAAAACTATAATGAACCACAATGACCTATATACTGAGGTGAAGTTTCAAGCAGAAATGCCACACTGTCCTCGTGAGATTTTTAGTGCCCCTCCTTCTGTTCCACAAGCAGCAAGTCTACTTTGATGCTAATCTTCCTAACTAGCCACTTTGGGCTTGTGTTTTTCAATAAGCTTCAACAGACAGTTCCTCAGTGATCGAGTTATGATTCTCTACACATTTCCTGTGTATTGAATTATTTTAAAATGTAGCCTCTGAGAATCTAATATTGACGTCTTCTATGAAATTTTCACTGATATGAACTAATGAAGCAGAATTCTAAAACAAAGCTGCATTGACACATGGGATGTTTCAGGTATTGACCAGTTTGAAATGGAAAGATGAAAAGCTGCCTTCAGTGACTCAGAGCTTTATAGCTGGGTACTGATTAGCATTTCGATGAACTGCCCTTGGATAGTCTCTCGTGATTAATTCAGAGTATTACTCTCTCAGCATAAAATCCCATTAAACAATGGAGACAGAACCACTTCTTACAATGGCTTCTAATAGAATAACAGCCAATAGGTTCAAATCGTATTTATTTTTTCCTTGCTGAAATCCATTAACCACACAATATATATGTGTGCGTTTGTGTCTGTGTGCATGCATGTGTGTATACAGGTCCTTCCCACAATCCCAAAAAAGTGGGAAGTTTATCTAGATTACCCTTAAGTGTGAATGTGTGAGTGAATGTTGCCCTGCGATGGACTGGCATCCTGTCCAGGGTGTACCCCCGCTTCTCGCCCAATTTGCGCTGGAGATAGGCACAGTCAGACCCCCGTGACCCCAAAAAGGAAAAAACGGGTTGGAAAATGAAAGAATGATCAAGTTCATTATTTTCTGAAATCTACTGATAAAAAAAACTTTAATATATTTCAGATTTATTACACACAACTGAAGTAGTTTAAGCCTTTTATTGTTTTAATATTGATGATTGTGGCATACAGCTCATGAAAACCCAAAATTCTCAAAAAATGTGCATATTTCATCCGACCAAAAAAGTGTTTTTAATAAAAAAAAAGTCAACCTTGAAATAATTATGTTCAGTAATGCACTAAATACTTGGTTGGGAATTCTTTTGCAGAAATGACTGCTTCAATGCGGCGTGGCATGGAGGCAATCAGCCTGTGGCACTGCTGAGGTGTTATGAAGGCCCAGGATGCTTCGATAGCGGCCTTAAGCTCATCCAGAGTGTTGGGTCTTGCGTCTCTCAACTTCCTCTTCCCAGTATCCCACAGATTCTCTATGGGGTCCAGATCAGGAGAGTTGCCGGGCCAACCGAGCACCAGAAATACCATGGTCAGTAAACCATTTACCAGTGGTTTTGGCACTGTGAGCAGGTGCCAGGTCATGCTGAAAAATGAAATCTTTATCTCCATAAAGCTTTTCGGCAAATGGAAGGATGACGTGCAAAATCTCCTGATAGCTAGCCCTTGACCCTGCCCTTGATAAAACACAGTGGACCAACACCAGCAGCTGACATGGCACCCCAGACCATCAGTGACTGTGGGTACTTGACACTGGACTTCAGGCATTTTGGCATTTCCCTCTCCCCAGTCTTCCTCCAGACTCTGGCTCCTTGATTTCCAAATAATGTGCAAAATTTGAGCAACAGTCCAGTGTTGCTTCTCTGTAGCCCAGGTCAGGCGCTTCTGCTGCTGTTTCTGGTTCAAAAGTGGCTCGACCTGGGGCATGCGGCACATGCCTGTTCATGGTGGCTCTGGATGTTCCGCACGTCCCCCAATGTCTGGAATCGGTCCTTCTCAACAATCTTCCTCAGGGTCCTCAGGGTCACCTCTTGTCAATGTGCAGTGTTTTCTGCCACACTTTTTCCTTCCCACAGACTTCCCACTGAGGCACCTTTATACAGCACTCTGGGAATAGCTGATTCATTTTTTTTCCGTGTCTAACCCTCTTGCTTGAGGGTGTCAGTGATGTTCTTCTGGACAGCAGTCTTACCCAATATTGTGGTTTTGAGAAATGAACCAGACGGAGAGTTTTTAAGAGCCTCAGGAATCTTTTGCAAATGTTTAGAGTTAATTAGTTGATTTCAATGATTCGGTTAATAACTCGTTTGGAGAACCTTTTTATGATATGCATTTTTTTATGAGCTGTATGCCGAAATCATCAATATTAAAACAATAAAATGCTTGAACTACTTCAACTGTGTGTAATGAATCTAAAATATACAAAAGTCTGTTTATCAGTACATTTCAGAAAATAATGAACTTTATCACAATATGCTAACTTTTTGAAAAGGACCTGTATATATGTATATGTGTATCAGTCTCACAAACAGCTGAATAAATTTCACATTGGGCCTTAAGGGTGCAGTTGACCTCAGGCACAGCCAACAGCTCCAGATGGTTGCATCCCAAACGCTCTTGAATATGTTTGACAAGTTAATATTACAGTCTGGCTTCTATATTGCATTTTCATAAAGAATGCAGGATCATTTCATTTCAAAATCCCCCTGTAGGTTCAGCTGAAAACATTAATCAATTGAAACATCTTCATTACTTCTAAGCAATGTCTGATTTATTACCTAATCAACACAAGGCACTTATTTGTGGTAAACATGCGCGTGTCATTCGCTTTAAATCATGCATTTGCATCACACACTGGTAGCACTGGAGGCACTGATTCACAGCATTTACACTGGGAAGTAACTTTACAGCAATGTTTTTCATAACCAAACCTCAAACAAGCATAGAATCTGTTTTTTATGAGGCTGATGTAAAAAACAAAGTGGGAGAAAAGGTCCTTCATGGTGCATGGCTTTCATTTGCTCCCTCGAAGCAACCAGTTCCACCATAAAAACAAAATAGGAAATAATTTCAACCTGGAAATGTCAATTGTCATTTATTCCCTCCACAGATGGTTGGCGTTAACAAAGCTTACTCCCTGTCAGCCTCCTGGGGAACACATTTTCCTGCATTCTGAGAAAGAAGTGAAACTTGTGTATTTATAAAGTGGAAACAATTTTGCTGGAGAGTATTTTACGAAGAACATCAGGGCATCCATGTCTGCTCTTGGTGTTTTTATAAGATGCAGATTTATATATTTTTAAAGAATTTGGGAAGAAAACTCATGCTGCCCCCACAAACGTTCATCTTTGTGGTGACATCTGGCCTGGTCAATTGTCGGTGAAATATTTTCAACCGCTTGTGTAACCAAGGGGCGTAAACTCCAAGTGTTCTCCTCACAGTTTTATTTTCCAGTTCATTTTTTGATGTATTTTAGTGGAGGAATTCATAATTGGACTCAGGATACTGTCCGCCTCCAAAGACATCCATTACGAGTCCAACTTAACTTCTAGCTTGACTAAAAAGATTGATCTATGAGTAAAAATACAAAAACTCTGCCCTACACTTTAATTGGAAACAGGGCATGTGCTGGCAAAACTCTGCTAGATTCACATGAGTTCAAACAAAAGAGAAACTGTCCGCTTCCACAATTGATGAAGTCTGTCCCTACAGGACCATTAAAGACACAACCTTCGGTGATTCATGTTCAATTTCACAGAGAACAAGCACAATCTCATGCTATTCAAGCTCTCCCCTGTATCTGAGAGTGTTGCTTAATAAAAGTTACATTTCTACACACCATATTTCAATAAAATCCATCTTGATGCCTTGGTTAAGTGCATGCTTTTATGGCTTGAACCTGCTCTGCTCCGCTGCAGGAATTTCAGCAACAGCTTTAAACCAATTTGTCTGTGGATCTCATAAGGGAAATGAACTCACTGCTCTGGTGAGAACACTTTTCACAGCTTTTGTATTTTGCACCGGGTAAAAAATGCATTGTGTTGTCTATGAAAGACATAAGTGACACCCGTCATATTCTGTATGAATCTAACAAACTAACTGTCTTAAAAAGTGCAAAATATTAAAGAATTGTGCTATTGACTATAGCTGATCTTTTTTAGAGGACTTAGATAAAAATAGCATTTTCTATGGTAATAGTGCCATGTTTCCATCCAAGGATGCAAATGAAATTTCAATCAATCAATCAATCAATCAATCAATCAATCAATCAATCAATCAATCAATCAATCAATCAATCAATTAATCAAGCCTTTATTTGTCTATACACTGTTACATCCAGTAAAATTGAACCTCTCTGGCCACAAACATAGATAAGGTATAAAGCCATTGTTGAGAGGTAGGATTTACAAAAGTAACAGAGAAATGGGTATACAGTGGGTAAGGTGGCTCAAAAAAATACCCTCTTCCGCACTGTCCTCCGCAGAGGTTTAAAAAAAAAGCCATTGCAATCAAGCACATATAGACATGATACAGGAAAAACATTGCAGGAGGGGGTAGGGTCAAGGAAAGTAGGGGAGACCCCTGCAGTCAACAGCCGACATTTTCCTGCTGCCATGAAAGGCTCTGTACTCATGGCCCATTCAGACTACAGCGGTTGGGAGAAGATTGGGGAGGCATAGTGTCCTTGAAGAAGGAATGCAGAGCGTCTCATTGTCTCGCTCTCTCTAGGGGAGTATTTTGAGTCCTTGATGACCTTTGAGGCCAGAGGGGATGAGGGAAAGCCAGATAGAAGAGATAATAGAAGAGAGAATAGATTTTGGGTCTAAATCTGTAAATTTCCACAGATTTTTTGTCAGGCGCAGTGTAGTGGAGGAAAGGACCTAGATGTAAGGAAAAAAGGAAAAAAATCTCAAGGTTCTTGAGATGAGGATTTATTCCTTAGGAGCATAATGAACATACAAAAAAAAAACACAAGCCGTCTGGATGGAATACAAAAAGAAAACAGATCTTGGCTCCGGGAATATGATCTGAATGAAGAGAGCCCGGGTGAGGATGGCAACGGGAAGCCCCTAAAGTGCTGGCAACCACCACACCACTGTGCTGAGAGAGACAGGGAGAGTGTATCGCCGGAGGAGGATCGAGCCCACGGAGATGCCCGAACCCGCACCGGCACCACAGGACTGGACCAGAAAGGTAGGTATCCACTGAAACAGAGATAGGGTTTAGAAATAGTTCTCGACAGTTAATCACGGAGTGTGAACAATCTTCTGACATGGAGCAGAGAAGGCAACGCCGCTAAATAGGCCGTTGATTAACCTGTATGAGAGACCGGTGCGCGCAGGAGCGCGGCGGCTTAGGCTGAAAATAATCAAGACTAATGATGAAGCAGGTAAAACTCCTGAGTAGGTCTCTGAGGGACTGACATTTTTACTGTCCATCACCGGTCTCCATTTTATGCCGCCCCAGTTCTGACAGAAAAATTCATTGCATTTCGGTATATGTGATATGAGATTTATTCGGTAAATGCGCTTCCTTCGTAGTTCATCTGATTTTGTGGGATTATTTTTTTATTTAGATAAAACGTTTATCGTACTCATTTGTGCAGATTATTTTTTGACATTAATGGGTATCTTGGTGCACATCTTTTTATGCGATATTCCAAAATGCGCATACAAATATGTGGATGTAAAAGACCACAAAACACAGAGAACAGCGTTTTAATGTGAACATGTCTGACAGTTTCTGGAGCCCTCTATTTGTAACGTGGAGACCACCTTCCTTGTGCGTCATTCATGTCCTTCTGATTAGACTCCTTATGTATTTAGGATGTCGGGCACCAGAGTTGATACGTTCTGGTCAGAGGTGTTATGGCGTGTTGGTGTGATGCCTAGGGGTCTAGAGATATTCATATCATGGAGCACAGGAGGATAAGCTTCAAGGCACAGTACAAGATGTTAAGGTTGGGGTTAAATGACATTGAGACATATTCAAGGGAAAATCAAGAGGAAGACCCAGAATGAAACTGTTTACAGAAATCATATGGCACAAGAATCATTTGACTAATGAAATCACAATCAAAGTGTATACATGGATGGCAAAGAATCATTTTCCCATTACAATGTCAATGGTCTGAACATATATAAATAATGCCTCATTGTTGAATTGAACACAATGTGACTAGAAGTATCGCTCCAGACAGTGTTAAAACTGAGTGACGTGTCTTCAACTGCCATAGTGTTAGATTCTGGAAGTATTTCATTGACACAAGCAATGTTGATTGAACTATGAGACTTTTGCTACATATTCAGGTGTTGATTAAACAGTGCCATTTTAGGGTGTTTTCACAACTGTCGTTTGTGTAATTTCATTCAGACAAAGAGAAACAACTCATCCATTGTTGTAATTGTCTGCAGATTTAGTTGTCATTCTGATCGCACTAGTTGAAAATACAGCCATGTGACATGAGACTATAGAGCAACATGCAATGAACTGACTTTGGTGCTTGATTTTGACTCTTGGCATCTTTTACTAGATTATATGTGTTAATAGCTTAAGATGCATGTTGCAAATGATGCTCAGATTACTAACTACTCCAAGGATTGGTTTAGTGCCAAGACCTTTTGTTTTAGCTAGAATTGGTGTCATTTTACATTGTTCTACATTGTTAATTTAATTAAATCAATTTTGATTTTCCTGTTTCATTAGTTTCAGTCAATACCAAAACGTTATTTTTTACATCTACATTTTTCTCAGCAATGTACCCAAAGCTTTATTAGTGTTGGTCTTGTCGGAATGATTTATGGTGTTGAGAGCCTTGATTGGTGGTACTTTTGGTGAAGTTTCATGTGACGATACGCATTTTCGAGCTAGAGAGGAGGCTGCCTTATTTAGCTGCACATACGCACACTTGACTTCCTGATAAGGACAGAACCGTCATGGTTTCAGAGCTCTGCCTAGTAGTGATGGGCGGATCGATTCTGTGGTATCGATATATCGATACTCACCTGTCATTTTTTGGGTAATAAAAATACTTATTAATACATTATTCAAAACATATAAACAGGAGAAAGTGTTCTATATTGTTACCTTCATTTGTGTTGCTAAACACCCCCTCTGGCGCAGCTGAATGGATTCATCCATCCAATCAGAGTGCGGGAAACCCAACTCCGTCTAGCTAGGTAGCGTTGTCAATTACAACTTTATGGAGGAGCACACGTTTGGCGTCAACAAAACTCTCCCTCTTTTAGACACTTTCACTTTTTCATTTTTTTTAGGTGGAATATCATCAGTGCAACTGTTGCCTCTAAAGTTTACTCCCATGCAACATTAACATTTATTTAATCTAATTTACAGTATTAGGACTGACATGCCTCCTTGGGTAATTCTCCCCTACCAGAGGAAATATGTTTTAATATAATTAGTAACATATACATTTTTTTTTAATACAGTGCACATTTAAGATGTCATTTATAATAAAAAATACTGTTCAAAACATATTATACATTGTTAACTGCTCTCATTCAGCTGATTTACATTAATGAAGTTCATTAAAGTTGTTACATTTTAATATTTGGTTTTGGTTGGTCCATTGAATATTTTTTTCTTAGATTTTTTTTTTGTAGTGTCGATATCGGTATCGTTATCGATTTATTTGGTAATCAAATGTGGTATCACCCATCCCTACCGCCTAGAGTCCGACTCACACACACCCTTCTCACACGCAGTCCATTATTTACAACATATTTTGTAATTTTAAACCAAAATTTGAGGGCTTCTTTGAATTTGATAGTTGGCAATTTAAGTGACCTTAAGTGATGTGATGACAGCGGTAAGTCGCTCTATTCTCTGTAGCGGTCAATCACGTGGTCCCACCATCAATATGTCCTTGATGCAGATGATGAGCACCCTACTGAGAAGCCATCTGAAGATTTGGGCGAATCTCAATTGGACCAATGTGTACAGGCCTTTTCAACAGTTCAGATCGCTGTTGTTTTCACAAGGATTAGTAAAGTTGCGAGATTTGCAGTTTTACAAAACAGTGGAAAGTTGTCGTTTATGTTTTTGGTGCTTTAATAATAGTCTGCAGCCATGTTAAATACTAAGTCATTGTGTTGTGCTGTTGGGTTTATTAAATTTTCTTTAATAATTTTCAAAAGGCTATGGTTCTCCCATTTGCTGGAGCATCTTTTCCTAACACACATTTCCTTCTAATCAACTACCAGTATATCTCCCAGTACCTTTGGAAACAGCACTCTGTTTCATTAGAAATCCCCTTACAGAGGGAGACAGTGACTGTTAGGGGTGCACCAAGGGGTTTATGAGCTAAAAAGGCAAAAGAAAACTTATCAAAGAATACTAGTAGAAAAATTAGCACACATTCCAACGTAACAACAATCCAAAGCACAAGGTCAAGTCCACTTGCTATTGGCTGCACCAGAGCAAAGTGAAGGTTTTGGAGTAGCAGTCTCCTGACCTCAATATCATTGAAGCACTCATGCAGTTCATGCAACACAGCTCAAAAACTTACAAGAGACTTTTTGCCAAGATGAATGGGCTATTTACCAAACAGAGCAGATAAAGAACCTCATCAACAACTACCCCAAGAGACTTCCGGCTGTCATTGATGTTAAAGGGGGGTATACAAAATATCAAGGGGTGTGTAAACCTTTGATCAGGGTCATTTGGAAAGTAAACACAGGTGTTTGACAACTTGTTAATTGTTTTTTTTTTTGTTATTCATGTTTTGGCAAGGAATTTTAAAAAATTCATGGAATTAAGGTATTCAAGACATCCAACCTAATGAAAACAACTGTGTATGGGATAATAAGTGAGTGCCAAAAAAATAATGATTTCATAATTAATTAGAATGCACCTGTATAAGGAATTACAATAGTCTGCTTATCCTTCTATCATGGACTATCCATTCTTTAATATTTTTTTTCTAAATAAAGAAATATATTGCAGAACAAAATCTTCTATGCTTAAAACGAAGCATTGAAATTATCAACATATGTTTACAACATTCCCAGTTTGAGGGACCTTAGAGCTTTAGGAATGTCGGCCCCTCTGTATTTGCATGGCAAGCAGCGTCCCTCCATCATCACATGGCAGCCACAGATGTTGCCCTCCTGAAAACCAGTTTCTGGGTGCACTCATCATCATTCATGTATTCCCTTCTCCTGGCTGCAAGAGGCTCAAAGAATGATGCCGTCCATCACAGCAGATACCATTTGACAGGAAACATGCTGAACGATTCTTCAGGTTCAAGGCTTAGGTCCAAGTCAGACGTGATTACGGCAGGAGAGGTTTCACACAGCAAGTATTTCACAGACAATTACAGCGGCCTCATTCTCCACCCCTTTGGCACCTCATATTACAGAGATCACAAAGTCATCTATTCACTCTACATGCTAAAAAGTATCATTTTACCCTCCCTCCATGAGAAATATGAGTGATACTGAGAAATTGAACAGGATTATGGGATGGCATTATTGGCCCTGCAGTGGGATCTCATAATTGCTGCCAATTTATTACGCCGCACACAAAATTGAGTTTCCTGTTCCCTTCATTCTCAGGAATTATATGAAGCATATTCATTTTCACAATCTGCCCATCAAGTCGAATAGCTTGTAGCAATCAGAACCATAAAATGCCATTTTGGTACGGAAATGTTTTTGTGTAAGAAGAGTAGAATTACGCTAATAGGTAAATTGGGTTGTTGCAAAAGTGAAAGATGGATAATAAGAGCCCAGAACAATATATAATTTTTATTTTTTTTTAAACTGGATGAAAAAAAAGACGCACCAAGTTAACAGTCAACGTTAAGATGTAGTGGTTGGCGATCAAGCTTATTACTCTTCGAGATTGGAAGACCCCCAGCAGTGCAATCAGCCCAGATTTGCATTAACTAATTAATATTTTGTGCCATTGTATCTAGTGCGTTATCTACTCAGTAACTATTGAATTGAGTCTTAACTTTTAAAAAAACTCAAAAGAGATTAATGTAAATGACTGGTTGTATACATTTAAAGAACCCTTCATAGAACTACTTAAAAATAGTTGTACATTGCTAGAATAATGATATTTTCCAGGCTTGTGAATTTAACTGAATTTATTTAGCTTCATTTCATTTAGATCATACATAACGCTTTCTCATGTAAATAATTCAGTAGAATATATACATCAGATATCTACATCACTATATAAATGTAATTAATTCCAAAAATCAATAATGACTTGTGTAGACGATCACATCTCTGGTGAAGTGTAACAGCCCTTGAAGATTCATGAAGTTCTTTTAAAAGCATAAACTATAAAATGCTCGCCTTGTACTGTTCCCATTTGGGTCCAGTGGAGTATGCATTTGGGAGAGATCAACCGTGAAAGAGATGTGTACTCACACGAGTGCTACAAAAAAAAATCAAGAAGCATGACCCGAAAACAGAGAAGGACATATTTATTGAGACATAACAGCACGAGAACCCCTGTGCAAAACACAAGACAGCTTTGTATTTGAGTGAAAGAACTTTAAAAGAATGTCTGTATTTTTAAGGTTCAGCTGAATCCCATTTGTTAAGGTGCCAATGTTAAAACCATAAGGCATGGACCTTCCTCTGAGCACTGAAAACCAAACGTCTTGTTTTCTCTTCACGTTCCCAGTTGGAAATGATATAGTGTCTGCTAATGCATTCGCCTTGTCCAAACATCTTGTGGTGATACCCGATGAGATCTCGGTACATCCATGCATATTTCTTCAAGATCGTGGCTGTCAGGAAGAGGATGCAAGTGTTAGGCATAAATTATAAGTGTCAGCTTTGTTCTGTCTGGGTCCCATGATGGCCCTCCTGTGGTCAAACCGGTTCTTCCCCAACACGAGATGTTTCCTCCTGGCCTCTTTCCTCTCGGCAGGGACCAGGAGCTGTGATAGATGTGATATCACCACCCATAATGTTCTTTGAGAGGTATATTACACTTGGGCAGCTTTGGGATTTCCTTCTCACAACTTCTGCACAACAAACACCCCAACCCTACCGAAACCCTTACCGCCCCTAAACCATGTCGACACTGGTCGATCAAAGCTTGAGGGCTTTTTAAAGCAGATGCTGGTCTGTTTCTTCTCTAAAACGTAGTGCTCTGGACTTGTTTTAGCAAGTTTTAAATGTATATTTACTCTTACTATTTGCACATTAAAACTTCAATGTTATGCAAATAAACCTCCACAGGACTCTGTAAAAGTTTCATTTGTTTCAAGTTGTTTGTTGTTCTTTCAAAGCGCAAGAGTTTCTCCTGCCTTTGTTTCAAACTCAAAATTGTTACCACCCTCCTGCCCCTAGTGGCTAAGTCAGAGAATATTCAAAGAGACACTAGCCTAATCAACAAATGTTATAAACACCACATGTGATTAAATACCAGATTACTTTATTTAATAAGTATTTTTATTTGTGCCATCAGGAACTTGCATCAGGAAATTCAAAAAGCTCATATTATGGTTATAGTCATCCTCAGAAACATGGTCAAAAGCATTTTCATAGTCTAATAATACACTTTTTTTGCTTTATTCACCAACATCTTTCTAACTAATTGCCCAGCTGTAATTCAGGGAGTTGTTTTTACAAGATTCTCCTTTGCGAAATATATTAGAATCTTAATCAGGGGTGCCGATAATTTTTGAGGACAATGTGTGCTTTTGTTAATGCATTCATTAGTTCATTCATTAGAACATTTATTAGTTCATTTTCCGCTTGTTCCCTTTCAGGGTCACAGAGGTCTCCAGTGCACATTGGGCAAGAGGCAGGGGTACACTCACACAATCACACCTAAGGGGAATTTAGATTATTCAATTAACCTAACCGCATGTTTTGGGGATTGTGTGAGAAACGAAAGTACCCGAAGGAAACCCATGCAAGCACAGGGAGAACATGCAAACTCCTTCCAGGAAGTTCACCGGTGAGCCTCGAAACGGCAACCTTCTAACTGAAAGGCCAGAGTGCTGAGCCACAGTGCCACCCATGTATTAACATATTTTGTGTAAAATTTTGAAAACATTCCTTTTTTTGTTCATTTAAACAAAGTATGGTTCATTGGGTTCAAAAGGTTTCATACAACCTCAAATGATTCATCTGGAAGACCCAGCTGACGGTTTGAACACAATTTTGAACAACACAACATTACAGCATTTATTCATATTTAGTTATTCAAGCGAGCCCCCTCAAAATGTTTCATCATGTTGTTCTTATTAAACCATTTCTGTTCAATTTTACTGAAAACAAAAAGGTTAAGCTTCTAGAGTAAAAATAAAAGTTTAGAATGAGAAATGAGGCTGATATTTTATGTTCCTAAGTCCCAAGGATCAGCTGGACATTACGTGTGGTCCTACAGTCTGCCCACTAACAGACCCACCACATTCACTCCCACTAATCCGGCAGATTCAAGACTAGAGACCAAAGAGATCCCTTGAGCTCGAGTAAAGCTAGTCATGTATTACAGATGAGGCACAGGCCCAAACTGTGGTGTTTTTCTACCCCAGTTTTGAGACAATCTTCCCTTCCAATATATAATGAATATTTACAGTTTTGGAGGAGATTGCCAATTGTTTTACAGAGTTTTCACAATGATATGAATTAATTATCTATGAAAACTAAAGGTTATAAAATGAATGTTTACATTTATAATAACCATATTTACAATGTGTGGGGACTTAAAAAAATAAAACTGTAGATTTAAAAAAAATAAACTCTAGATCACAGTTGATAAATGAAAATGTACACTTTATATCAAGATTTATTAACATGCTTTACTTGTTTTTACACAAATATGCAGAAAAAAAGAGACAATGATATCCGAATATTAACCTTAATATAATATCTTGTCAAAATAGTTTTTTACGATTTTGTTATGTTTTTCTTAATGTTACTGAATCTAAAATGTCAGCCTGAAAAATTAAAATATTGTATTGATTTAATCAAAGATAATGCATGCAGTGTAAAATGTTTATAAAACAACCAGTTTTTGTGGGTGTTGAAACTGAGCCTGAATCAGAATGGAAAAACTAAATTAGCCCCAGAGTTAGCAAAGCATACTAAATATTACATTATAAAACCAATATTTTCTCTTTAAATTTATTTTTCTTTTTCTAATCTGGTTTTTCCAATTACAAACAACAGTTTTACATGTGCATACATGTAACCAGCTTATTAAAGCAAACCGCTGCCTACAAAACAACGAATCAGCCTTATTTCATTCCTCAAATGATGCTACAAAAATATTCTTGATGGTGCTGCTGTTAAGGAGTTCGCTAAACGTTTTTCAGGAGGAGTTAATCTGGAAGCACCACCTATTTCAATTATTCCATTAACCTCCATCCATATATACCAGACCATCCATCTCCTCCCTGATTCCGTCTGAACCATCCCCTTCACCTCTAAAGTAAGCCACCCACGCGAATTCAGGGCAAGTCCAGATGATTGAACTCTTGAAAGTTTTATTTTGAATTGCATTGTCTTGAAATTAGCCTAAACTAAACTTGACTTGAAAATGTTAATTATCTTATTCGTTCCCCAAAAAATAGCTTTTTTTTTGTCTTCACTATGGTGCTGTAAAAACAGTTAATGTGTGCCCATTCAGAAGTTCAGCGCTCTGAAGCCTTTCAAATAAACATCTTATACTTCAAAGAGGAGGGAAAAGGCCACACTGAAGCATATAAATTGAAACTCAAACACAGGCAGCCTTTTATTTACTGGAGAGGCAAAGTGAGGTGTTGAAATACTTTGAACCAAATGAGCACTTTGTCTTTCAAATAATATGCTGGACATGAAAGAGAAATCTTGGCTGTTTCATAAATTAGTCTACATTTTATCTGTTTTAAACATTCTTACGTCTTTATGAAATAATAAAACAAAAGTGTTACAAATTAACAACAAATTTATGCATTCTATTTTTGTGAAGTTGTAAAACTCGTTACTTACTCTCTCTTTCTCCTGGTATCTGGATTTGCTTATTTGCGATTCATTAGATGTTCTTTATAGATCTCAATCTAGCGTTTTTTTATCAGTTGATTGTTTTCTTTGTAGTCAGTGCACTCACTCAGGCACACCGAAACTTTCAAGCAGTTAGTTTAACTATACAAGAGTTACCCTTCACATTAAATCTTCAAGCATTGTGGCCAGGTGAGCTGCCACAGGAAGGGTCCAAGAGCCAGGAATGCCCAGTGCTCAGAGAACCCCACTCTCCCTGCTCCACGTTTTGTGTAACGCATTTATGGAAACACGAGGTCTGTTCATTTAGCTCTTTATTGATTAAATGTTTGATAACCAAGGGTCCCATGTTAATTGGCTGAAAGGCTCCTCCTGAACTTTGTTTAGAGTAACTACTAGCAGTTTGGATTTTGCAATTCACTGTTAAAAAGTCAGTAAATTTAACTGTAAAATACTGTATAAATGCTACAAAAAAGGCTGTATTCTACGAAACATGCGATAACCGTAGAATTGAACAGTGAACAACCGTTAAAAACATATAAAAATACGATTTATTGCTGTAAATTTAACAATATAGCGTTTGATCTATAATAAAGAAAATGCATGAATTGTACATGTGCAAAAATGTGTTTTTTTAAATAAGAAACCCATTTGAAAACCCACAAGACAACAAAATATTTTTGTAATCTATTTGTATTAGAAATGTATAGTTGTTCTCAAAATATTGAAGATATGGTTTTTAATTCTTTTTTTTAATATGCAAAAATAACTTGTCTAATAATAAAGTGTTGTTTGGGTTTAAAATAATAAAGTGTTGTTTGTGTTTAAAATAAAACAGGAGGTTTATATAATTTTTATATATAGTAATTTGGCAATTAAATTAAAAAAGAATTTTTGTTTAAATTAAATTTTGTTTAAAAAAAAAGATATGTAATTGAAAAAAATATGTTATAAATGAAGAATCACCATCTTCCTGTTTGCAACAAGGGAGATTTGCAGATAAAGTCCAGTAATAAAATCAGTGGAAAAGTCAACATTTATTAATAATATTTAATTTATGCTTACAATTATAAAACGGATAGACTTAGCCTTAAACTTATTCACTGTAAAAAAATATAGTAATTAACTGTAAATATTACAACATACACCTGTAAACTAGACAGATAAGAACAATAATTATTACAAATTTAACCTTTAAATTATACAGTTGTGAACCATGAATTTAACTAATTTGACGGGTATAAACTGTTTTCAAAAGCAAAAAAATTGTTATTTTCACAGTAATAAAAAAAGCATTCAAATCTGTAAAATTTACAGTACAGCAGATGCAATAACGTATTATTAAATACCAATTACGTATTATTACTTACATTTTTTACAATGTATGTGATTAATCTTTATCCATGTTGAGATAAACAACAGGGAGTTTGTCATGAGTGTCATCCATATTGCTTTGGAATTTGAGAGGGTTTACCAAGTTCATCCCTGGAGGGCCAGTGTCCTGCATAGTTTAGCTCTTAAACTAAACTTGCCACAATATACCCACCTGGATGTGTCTAGAACACCCAGTAAGACGTTAATTAGATGCTTCAGGTGTTCGTGATTAGGGTTGCAGCTAAACTCTGCAGGACACCATGAGATTAATATCCCGTGTGGCAGCAACCCAAACTGGATCCCCAGCTCTCCGACCATGGCTTTCAACTGTCACTGTCAATAACTCATATGGCTGTTCACCTGAATGGCCTATCTGGAAACAGTACCAGCCCACAGAACCAGCAGGATATTCTCTTATAGGGAGTGGGTTACAGCAGAAACTGCATTGCCCTACCTTTTCTCCTCATCAGAGCAATTGATGTATGTTCCGGGCCTGTATGAAGGAAAAAGCCGCCAACAGCAGTGACTGTTCATTTAAATATATGTAATTATGTTCCCTTTGGGACCTATGTGAAAAGCTCATATTGATAACAAGGGGTATAGATCAACAACAGATTGATCTATCCTCCTTCATTTGTAGGTGTAATATATTTTCAGTATGTTCTGTCTTAATTTAAACTCCTGGATGTCTAAGAGTCAAACTATTTACTCCCAAGCAAGCTGCTCTGATTGAAATCGTGCTAATTTTCAGCATGATCAGGCAACCTGTACCTTTATTACCTCCTGTTAAATTCTACAAACTAGTGTAGAAGGTATTTATTTTAAGAGACCAATTAAACAGTCATTCGATGAGAAGGTTGTAGAGTCAGTGGCTTTGTGAAACACATTCCCTACTTAAAAGCAATTAGTCTGTGAATTCTGTGGTCCTTTAACCCAAAGTACTGAGGAAACGGCTGTGTGGTTATTCTGAAGACTCCAGGGTGGCCTTGTCTTCCCCTACACACCACGAGAGCCCTAATATGTGAAGCCTGTCATGGGAAGTGTGGTAAGCCCATTTCTACATGTGGTGCTCAACAGGCATGACACCAACTTGACAGCTCGAGAAAATCTGCAGTTACTGAGACCAAAGGCAAAACCTCTCTTTATTGACCTTTATATAAAAAAACCCACTGCATTCAAACTTTGTTTTATTTAGTCTGCATGATTTTAAAATGTGTAGCGTTTTTTTGGTTCTTGTGGTATTTTTGGTGTATGATTTTAAATTAACCTTGCTTCGCTTTTGGGCAATATTTAGAGGAAATATAGTAGAGTACTTGTTGATTTTTACCTGTATTATAAATTTGTATTACAGTTTAATCAATGGAAAGACTAGACACCATATACAATAAAATGTCAATCTTGTTTTGATTGACTATACCCTTTTATAAAAAGCTCATCTACATTTACTCTTATTAATAATCACCAATCAACCTGACAAACTTTTGGAGTGTTTAAAAGTACTATAGACATAATGTCCATGACATCATTAATAGTTTTCTGATAAAGTTCCATGATGGTCAATGGAAGTGAGTTGATACTGAGTAACTGTAATTGGGCAAAGGGTGCACAGAAAAAGTATGAGGAAGAGTGACTGAAAGTTTAAAGTACCCTTTATTTTGGGCTCCTTCAACAAAACCAAGATATGGAGAAAGTAAAATAGTAAAACATTTGTTATCTCAGTGGGATGTCAAAAAACTGGAGTGTTCATATAAGACTCAAACTAATGGGTATGATATAAGGAAAGGTACAATTAGCCATACTACACTGAACAAAAATATAAACGCAACACTTTTGTTATTGCTCCCATTTTTTATGAGATGAACTCAACAGATCTGAAACATCAAATAACCATTTCTCTGAAATATTGTTTCACAAATCTGTTTAAATTTGTGATAGTGAGAACTCCTCCTTTGCCAAGACGATCCATCCCACCTCACAGGTGTGCCATATCAAGACACTGATTAGACAGCATGGTTATTGATTGCACAGGTGTGCCTTAGAGTGACCACAAGAAAAGGCCACTCTGAAATCTTCAATGCCACGAATGTCGCAAGTTTTGAAGGAGCGTGCAATTGGCATGCTGACAAACCTGAATTTTAGCTTTATATATATATATATATATATATATATATATATATATATATATATATATATATATAAATTTGTTCTTTCTTTTTTTCTGAATTTGTTTCTAAAGTTTACATTTAGAAGGTAAAAAAAGATTTTTTTTTACATAAAGTAAACATCATCTCAAATGGTATTTCATCATAAAATAAAATGACTTGTGTACATAAATGTTTTATCTTACAAATAACTTTTAAAAGTGCTAGAAAAGTGCTACCATTTGCTTCTCTTCGGTCAATGGGATTTTTTTATTACAACATTCAAAGATTTACCATTAGTGAAATTTTCTGAAGGTTTAAAGAATAACTGTTGTATTGTTACATATATAGCAATGGATTGGTGGTGACCTCTTCCTCCTATACGTGTTTGGGGCTGTTGCTGTTTCAGGTTGTCCTTCAGCGGGGTTGCAAGGTCAGTATCCAGGTGAGAGTTTAGAAAGCAGCATGAAAAAAGAGCAGTGCTGTCTTTTATGAGCTGAGAGAGTATGATTCTGCAGAGAGAGTAATGAGACCAGGGTTATCTTCACAGTTAAAATGTAGATCTGAAAAGGTGCTTGGTATGACTTCCTCCAGCTGTCTCCTAACAAGCTAATTACCGGAGTGGTGTTTCCATGGTGATACTGATTGGTAAGCAAGCAAATACCAATTAAACAACAAAAAAGGACCAGTTATGGACCAGAATGAACTAGCTCAAACCAGTTAAAGACTAGTCTAAGCCAGTTAGGCAAAGCCTATAGTGCCATTGTAAACATTTGTACCAATTACATGCAGTTGTAGCCATCAATGAGCTCTTTAACAAACATATTAGGAAGAAAAATGTTCATGTTAAATATGTACTTCAATTAAAAGAAATCTTTCTTTTGAAATAAATGTATTTGTTACTAGCTGTTACGTTGCAGTGAATTTTGAATATAATTTTGCTTTTAGAAATATTTTCAAAATATAAATCTTTTCCTGAATAAAATGTAAATATTTTAATTTAAAAATCTGCAGTCCATAAATTCTTGTCTTCCCCTGTCATTTCTTGAACTGGGATCTGAATTTCCATGCTTGAGGAGATACGGTCTCCATCGTGATGTGTATGTTTCCTTCACGCTCAACAAATTCTGCTTCATTTCTCTCTCGAGTCCAATTTCCCCCCAGTTTTGATGTACTACTTTATGTACACCATATTAAAGTCTGCCGCACACAGAGTTGCCAAAGAACCTCCCATTAACCATCAAAGACACCACAGGGTTTTATGGGGCTTCATCATTTTTCGGGAGCGATACAGATATGTGGAGACGATTTTCAGTTTGACCTCTTTAGATTCAGATCAATGACTTTCTTTCAGAGCCCTGGAGGAGTGTGCAAATATTTTGTCATTAGCATGTACTACACTACATGAGCAAATATTATGAAATGAAGAAAACCGACTGTGGAGCTGTCTAAAAATTATTTTATATTCTTCCAGATGTTGTTTCAGAACCAAACTCTGTTTGGGTAAAAGTGTCAATGCTTTTAAAATCTACTTAAAGTGTGTAGAATGGTGGGTACTATTAAATTTTTCTGAATGGAAAGTAGTTATATACAATTTTCCCAGTCAATAATTATCTTCAAATGCAAGAAATATGGAAAGATAGGATACCAAAGCACTTAAGCACTGTAAACATATTTTTCTTCACATTTGGATTCACTGATGTTCTCAATTTATGTAATGGACATAAAATGTGACATTAAAAGAATTGAAGAGGCACAATCAAACTGAAAATCGGCTGAGATGATTGGAAAGTCACCGCCTGAATGGAACCTACTGATTTCTTTGTAAACTCATCTTCACTCTAGGCCTTTATTAACAAACTCCTTTGCACAATGTGCTAATCTCACAGTCAGGCATCTGTGATGAAGACGTATCTCGGATGGGATTGAGATAACTCCAGAAGCAGATATCACACTAAGGTAAGTCTTCCGAGGTGAGCATCAGCCACCAGGCAGGCTTAAAGAAGCATACTGGCTAGGGTGATAACTGGTGTAAACAAAATGATGATGCAAGCCGGCGGAATCAACAGAACATCACACATTGGACCGAACAAGTGGTGCTAACGGAAAAAGTTGCTGACAAATGTCAAACTGCTCGATATTCTTGATTTTTTTCTGTTTCTTGATTTCTTCAGGGTTGTTGTCTTCCTCCTGCTCTTTTTCTTTCCAGTACCACAAACTCCATCTTCAGGCAGGGATGTTATTGCATCATTATGTCCTCGACACAGACAAAAGCACCATGCTGAGAAGCACTCCGAAGATTTGTATGAATCTTCATTCTGAACGCTGTGTAGAGGCCTTTAGTTTCCTCATGTCAGTAAAATTTGCATGGAGCAAGTCTATTGGTCTATGACAAGTGGAACAATTAATGACATTTGCATTGTTTTAAGATTACCGTAAACTTAAGTGGATATTTTTTCAAAATCTCCTCAGAAAACAGGGTTGAGCCAGTCAGCAGATTAACAACTTTATCAAGTGAATTTCATAACCTTAAATCAGTGAAACATTGAAACTTACTGCAAGTTCCTGAGCCTGTAAATCCTCTGTTCCCAGGCATAAATCTAATTTTCAGATATATATCACAGTTTCAGATTCTATGATCATTGTTGGAGTTATGGCCTCAGTGATATGCTTCTTTGGAGAAGAGCTATCTGGACAGGCTTCTTTAGTATGGGGGCAGGACTGTTTAATAAAGTGAAATGTAAACAATAGCTAACAGACACAGCCTACTCTGACTATTAAACACAACATTTGTTACATCAGAACACAGCTTAAAGAAGGCATACTATTTCTGAGTGTGTCTATTTACAAACAAACAATAATAATCATTAAAAATTTAAAATAGTTAAATGAAACCTGCAAAAAGCAATATTGAACAATTTTCACATTCTTGCCTCAATGTTTCTAACAGTTTCTTTCTTATTTTTTAATTCATTCTTCTCTGAAGAAGCTCTGACTTCTCTAATGCTCTGTCCATGCGTACCTGTTTTTTTTTTTTAAATGGGAATTTTTGTGTACGGTTAAGCCAAGGGAGGGTAAAGTCATTCCTGGAGGGCCGGTGTCCCTACTGGTTTTTGTATCAGCCCTGATTCGGTACAACACTGGCAGCTTTAAACAAACCAAGGAGAGCTTAATTAGTAGATCCAGGTGTGTTTTATGAAGGGTGCAACTAAACTGTACAGGGCTGCGGCCCTCCTTGCCCACCTCAGTGCTAGTATTTGAACTGAAGCAGGGCTGGAACAAAAACCAGGAGGGACGCTGGCCCCCCAGGAATGACTTTGCCCACCCCTGTGTTACGCTGTCAATGCACTCGTAACCACAGTACAGTTTTCATGTAACCGCACATTTTTGAAAATGCAGGCCAATATGAATCATATTCAAAACACCACTCAGCCGCGGTCTGTGTAGACAGTAAAACAAGGTTTTTTTGAGTTTGAAAGGTGGGGTTTGTCGTTGTAGCCATAATGGCAGCCAAAATGAGGACTATATTGCTGTTCATTCTGTAGCATGTTTCCCATTTAATCACCAAACAGAGGCACCTGTGTTTTTGCAAATGTCAAAGTTGCTCATTTTATAAAAGACAGAAATTGACAGCTCAGTCTTTTTTTTAGGAGACACCAAGAGATATGGGTAGAGAGAGGGGGAAGGCTGGGAAATTACGAAGCTTCAGGATTCGAACCTGAGTCGGCCTGCACAACAGTCCGCATTTGTATCAGGGGCACAGTTGGCTAAACCACAGGGCCAGACGGTTTAGTCTTTACAGCATGATAGGGTTTTTGAGGGTGTACGCTGTTCTTTTTTGTATACAGTGTAAGTAATAAAAAAAAAAACCTAGGCTCCTGTTGGAATGATCTAAGTAGGGGGGTTTATGGTTTGAATACCTATTGGGTGCCACGTTGAAATGAGAGAAGGCTGTGTCAGTGCAACCCAGGCTTATTTGCAATATATATGTTCAACAGAATAATATTATTCTTTAAAAACCCAGTATGTTTCTGTGCAGTTACGCTGTCCATCGACCATATAACCGCACTTTTTTGAAAATGCCGGCCAAGTTGAATTGTATTTGAAGCGCTCCGTATCTGGTGTCCGTGTATATAGTGGAACCAGAGTTTTTGTGTTCCAGGGGTGGTGTTTATCATTGTCAGCATGCTCCGTCACTACTGTGTTGACAAACAGCAAGCGTAATGACGGCAGACACAAGGACTATGTTTAATATTTGACCACCAAACAGACAGAGACGCATGAGTTTTTGCACATGCAATGCTGAATAATCATTTTTTAATGCAATGGACTGCCACGTGCTGGTTTGGTAGAGTTGTTACATCATTTCAGTTTTTTTTTTTTTTTTTTTTCAAAAAGACACATGGCGATGTTGTTTTTTGTACACAGCGTGAGGAGAAGAAAAAACAGGGTATGTGTGGATATGGCCTCAGAGATGGAGTTAGGTGGAACATGATTATCAGAGCAAAGAAGAGCCAAGGCAGCAGAATCTTGTGGAGAGTAGAGTGGAGCAGTAGTCTTGGGGAGACATATAAATAAGCACAGGAAGCCAGAGCGAATCACGCATGTGAAGTAACACTGGTGAACTGGAGGTGCAGGAAGTCTTTTAAGGGATTGAAGATGATTGGATGGTGACAATGATTGGATAGTAGTTCCTTGGGGGGGTAGTGTTGTTGAAAGTAGGGATTGCTTGTTGATTAGGGATTCACCAAGTCTCTGAATCCCTGACACTGGGTGGCGTTCTGAGTCAAGTTGTGTTTTTAACTCTTGCAAAGATTTACCCAATTTCTGTTTAGGAACATTATCAAGAAACAAGAATTGTCTTGTTTGCATGCAAGACCACAACTTAACAGTTCTGAGATGTGCTCTCTTTTTTTCAAAGTCCCATTAGATCAGACAGATCCAACAGAATATCACATCACTGGATATTTCATCTTTTTAGTTGAAACACAAAGAAATACACATTTCATTATTTCCATCCAAATATGCAAATATATTCATTATCCTGCCGTCACTGCCAAACTTTCATGCACCCTTCTGTAAGGGACCCAGGGTGCAGTCTACTGTTCATATCCCATGTCCAAAATACTCTTTTAATGTTGTCAATATTATGAAGCATTGCTTTGAGCACAGCACACTGGGCTCATGAATCCACAGGCAAAACTCACTGATCAAAGTAACACAATAACATTCAGCCGAATGACTTGCATTTTTCATACCATCAAATTGGTAAAATTAGAATTTGGAGAAGGAAATTGTTTAATTATCGGTTTTGGTATTTAGGCTTCGGTTAGGTTTCCTTGGGTATTACACAAAGTTATGTACAGAATAGTTGTTTTTGTTTCAAACACTGTAACTTATGTGAATGTTTATTCAAAGACAAATTGCCTCTTGTCAAAAGAAGCATTTTTTTCATGTTGTGCTTTGGCTTGTTTCTAGAGTGCTTTAAAGTTAAAGTTTATTGTTCTTAGTTCTACATGTTCTGTGCTTGTTTTTCAAAAAATGTAAACCAAAACTGCTTGTGCCTTATCGCACATCTCTTCTTAGTATCTTAACATCGGTAAATGTGAAATTCAGTATTTTTGAAAAAGAAAAAAAAAATCTAGAAAATAATTACAAAGTACACATTACTAAAGATTTTTTTTTCCTTTTCCTATAATGACAGGTGTTTTGGGAAACAAGCAGAAACTTAAGTGCAGTATACTGCTGTAACATGCATGGGGAAGATCACAGTAGGCATAATTGCCTGCTTGGAATTGAAATAATTAGCCTGAGAAGCCATGTTTACTCTATTCAAACATCTGAAACCACACACACGCTTAATTA
Organism: Danionella cerebrum; assembly: GCA_007224835.1. Classification (NCBI taxonomy): domain Eukaryota; kingdom Metazoa; phylum Chordata; class Actinopteri; order Cypriniformes; family Danionidae; genus Danionella; species Danionella cerebrum. Next base: position 43,486 of record SRMA01026071.1, on the reverse strand, counting down.
CTTTGTTTCAGACCAACCACTGATTTGTTTTTCAACACAGACTTCCAGCAATGAATTTCACCTCATTTATCAGAGTGTAAATAATTCATTAGAGTAGAATTTTAAAGCACAAGTCCCAAAGTGCAGAGTTGGGTCCATTCTGACATTTTTTAAAGACTGAATTATGATGTTCATAACTAAAATATCCCATTGGATTAGTTTTTTTATTATTCAGTGTCTGGGAATATTACAAAGATGAAGCAGTATTCAAGAATTTTAAGACTCCCTAACTAGTAGGCATCACTGTAACAGGTAAATGTGATTTGTTCAAACCATGTCTGTATTTAATGAATCTGTCTCTAATTCTAAAACTGAACATAAATTAGCATTAGAAACTGCTCACCAAAGGATTCTGAACTTCCCTTGCTCTCACTGGCAGAACATTCATCTGGATTTGAGTATTAAATTACTTCTACAGCCTCACTGCACCAAACGTCCTCCCTTCGAAGTCAAATAATCTCTCAGTATCTAGTTCATCACCCACTGTGTTTATTTGTAAAAAAAAATGACAGAGCTCCGTGTTGAGTGAATCAACCATGCCATAAATTTGGAAAGTAAAATCAATCTAGAAAATCACCTATTTTGCCAAATGGTTCCTGATGTAATACTTTGCTCACTTCAAGTATGCCTTTGGAGGTTCATTTCGAAAGGTTTTTCAGTGTTTTGACACTTTAGTAAGTGATAACCATTCATAACACTTCAAAGAGTCTAGATTAGAGACCATACACTCTCAAAGAGTCTAGATTTTTTTTTAATCCAAATCAGTGCTAAAACAAATGAGAAATGTTCTTTTGTCTGAGTGTATTTAAACATGAATTGGATTTTTTTTTTCAGTTGCAGGCAGGCATGGAGATATGATAATATGAGATACGCATTTTGTTTTTCTATATACAGTGCTACCTCGATATGGGAAATTAGCCCATTCCAGGCTAGCTTTAGTATCTCGAAGCAAGTTTTACATGTAAAACACCTAATCCGTGCAATGGCTCAAAGAAACAACAGTTTAAGTTGATTTAAAAAATTGAAAACCAGTGAAAAATCAAGTTCCATTTCTTAAATCATTAAATCTACACATTGTTAATGTAATAAATGCTAATAAAATAGAATAAAAGACATGAAAAATACGTAATATGTACACATATGTGAAACCTTACATTACGGCAGTACGTATGAAAATGAACTTTCTCAAGATATTTCACAAATTACAAACACCAACACAGTTTCAAGTCCAAGCGTGTGAGAAGAGATGGAGAGATGCTTCTGAGAATGTGTTACAGGTTTCTCTAACTTGTGCTACAGAACAGCACTTTCCACGTTATAAACATTATTTCTTTTACGACACATTGACTCTAACTTTTGTTATAGCACATTATTGGTAATCTATATATAATGATTTGCTTGATTTAAAACTGGTTTAAAATTGTTTTAAAGCATAACAGCCCCTTTTAAGCACTGTCTGCAATGGGAGAATGGAGCAACAGGACCTGGAAGTGCAGTGTGACGTCAGACTTAACAAGCGGATAATAGAGCAGAACTGTTGGTATTTTTCGTATCTTGGAATTTTTTCCATTTTCGAAGCAAAATATTTCCAGCAAGATCTTTCATATCTTGAACATTTCAAAATTCGAAGCATTCAATCAATCAATCAATCAATCAATCAATCAATCAATCAATCAATCAATCAATCAATCACATACACTGTTACATGCAGTGAATTAGGACCCCTCTAGCCACAGACACAGACAGGATAAGGACAGGCCAGTGTTGAGAGGTAGCATTTGAGAAAGAAACAGAGAAATTGGTATAGATTAGGTAGAGTAGCTCAAAAAGATCCTTTTCCGCACTGTCCTTCGAAGGGGTAGACCGAGATAAGGGAGGGGAGAAGATGCGACATTCATGTCGAGGTAGCACTGTTTTAAAATGATTTTGGTCAGTTTAGCATCATTTAGGTTGGCCCGAAGAATATTAATGGGAAAAACGTCTAGGTTACTTGCGTAACCCCACGTTCCCTGAATAGGGAACGGAGACGTTAGTTGGGATTAGACCGACTGAATGGGAGCGAATCACCTGTGGGAGCGACTGCCGAACATATCAACGGGCAATTAATTTGCAGGCGTAGGTGATTGACTAGCAATCAGCCGGGTATAAAGCCGGGCGTGCCTACGCCACCAGTATGGAATTTTCCGAGGAGCTGGACCTACTTACCTCCCAGCGACCTCAGATCCATGACTTCAAGGGCATGGCGAAGGGTAACGTCTCCGTTCCCTATTCAGGGAACGTGGGGTTACGCAAGTAACCTAGACGTTCCCTTTCAGTCGGTCCCGGAGACGTTAGTCGGGATTAGACCGACTGAATGGGAGGGGCCATGCCCGAAGTCCGTCCAGACAGGCCGGCACTAAACACAAGAGAGGGGTTAGTAAGGCCGTAGTACCTGAATGGGAACTCCTTCTGCCCCTGCCCGGAATACTCATTGACGGGGAAGTCGTCCAACACTGAGAGCTTAGCTGTACTCGGTTGATGCTGACGACCAGAAGGAGGCACCCCTCGACCCGCAGGGAGGAGTGGCGGAGATCGCGTCGAGGCCCGAAGGGCTACCAGCGAGTCATCGCTCTGCAAGAGAAAATCGGCAGAGACGGAAGTCATCGTTACGCGCCAAAGCAAGGGGAGTAACGGAACGGGTTCATACTAGCCACCTGAAGGGGGAGCTGTAAGAGAGACATAGAAAGGGAGCACCAAAAAAGGGACTCCCAGATCTGGACCCTAGTTCTGCAGGGGCCAGGCCGAGGCAAAGCCTCCACTACAGAACCTAGCAGCGCTGACTGCTCCGCTCAGTCAGATGCTGGAGGGGGGAGGATGAGAGAGCCGCCCGAAAGGGGGGAGCTCTTAAGGAATGTACTTCTCCGATGATGAGGAGAGTACTGCAAGCGTACACCCCCACCGTCCCCTAAGGGTGACTGCCACCACACAGGACCGCAGAGGGAACGGTGCCTACGTCGAGGTTGTAGAACCTGACAAAAGTATTGGGTGTAGACCAGCCCGCAGCTCTACATAAGTCGGTGAGTGAGGCCCCTTTAGCCAAAGCCCACGAAGCAGCAAAGCCGCGAGTGGGGTGGGCCCTCAGATGGAGAGGGCAGGGAACCTCACACGCCTCATAAGCAAGGCGAATAGCTTCCACTACCAGTGGGCAAGCCGTTGCTTGGAGACCACGGAACCCTTACGCTGGCCTCCGAAACAAATGAAGAACTGCTGAGAGCAACAAAGCTCCCGGGTTCTGTCCAGGTAGACCCGAAGGGCTCTATGGACATAACGAACCCTGGGCTGGATCTGCCTCCTCCCGGGGCAGAGCTTGCAGGGTCCCTGGTCCCAGAAGGGGACAGAAGGGACCTTGGGGATGAATCCGGGCCTGGGCCTGGTGGTAACCAGGAGGGCCAGGGTCGAATTCCAGGCAGGATTCGTCGGCGGACAGTGCCTGGAGATCTCCCACCCTCTTAATTGAGGCCAAGCAAGCAGGACTGCGGTCCTCAATGAGAGGACACGCAGCTCCGCAGAGTGCAAGGGCTCAAAGGAGACTTCCGCAGCCCAGACAGGGCGACGGAGAGGTCCCAAGAGGGAATAGAGGGGGGTCTAGGCGGCCTAAGACGCCTAGCTCCCTTGAGAAATCTCACCGTCAGTTCGTGGCTGCCCACTGATTTCCCTTCAACCCGAAGGTGGAAGGCAGAAATAGCGGCGGCGTAGACCTTGAGGGACGAAGGGGACAGCCCCCGATCGAACCTCTCCTGGAGAAGGTCAACGCGGTTCTGATGGGGCACGTCCCCAGGATCTTCCAGACGGAAGGAACACCAATCGACGAACCGACCCCACTTGCCAGCGTAGCACGCTCGTAGAGGGTGCTAACGCGTGGTCTAAAGTTCTCACCACGGAGGGTGGTAGAGGCTCGGGGTCCACCGCGGACAGATATGCCATACGTGTAGGGCCCAGAGGTCTGGCCGCGGGTGCCTGTATCCCCCCCCCTGAGTCGGAGATCTGGACTCAGAGGGATCGGCCAGGGGGGGGCTGTCACGAGCGCAGAAGGTCTGGGAACCAGACTCGGATCGGCCAGAGGGCGCGACCAGGAGTAGTTCTCGCTCGTCCACCCTGACCTTGCACAGTAACTGTGCTAGAAGGCTCACTGGGGAAAACGCATATAAGCGTTTGTTCCGGGGCCAGCAGTGTGCCAGCGCATCTGTCCCGAGAGGAGCCAGGGACAGGGAGTAAAAAGCCGGCAATGGGTGTTCTGCCGGGAGGCAACAGGTCTACCTGGGCCTCGCCGAAGATATCCCATATCTGCTGAACAGCCCGAGGATGGAGCCGCCATTCTCCCGCCGTGGGGTGAAACCTGGACAGCGAATCCGCGATCTGGTTGCACCCGCCGGGGATGTAACAGGCTTTGAGCGACAGAAGTCTGCTCTGACTCCAGAGGAGCAGTCGTTGGGCGAGGTAGTGCAGAGCACGGGAGCACACACCGCCCTGGCGGTTGATGTACGCTACTACCGCAGTGCTGTCGGTCCTGACCAGCACGTGCCGCCCCCGGAGGAGCGGGCCGAAGCGCCGTAGCGCTAGGGCAACTGCGACTAGCTCGAGACGGTTGATGTGCCAGCGAGAAAGCCGTCCGATCCAGGAACCGGACTCTCGGTGGGAACCGCACACAGCGCCCCAACCGGTCTTGGAGGCGTCGGTGGTGACCACCATGCGATCGGGGGGACTCGAAAGAGGCACCCCGGACCGTAGGAAGCACTCCGAGTTCCAGACCTTCAGGTAAGGGAGCGCGCCTGTCGTGGACAGACGTAGAGCTCCCCGGCGCCATGCCCAACTCGGAACTCGCGAGAGAAGCCATAGCTGCAGTGGCCGCATACGCAGGAGCCCGAGTCGAATGACTGGGGCTGCGGCTGCCATATGCCCCAGGAGCCTCTGAAATAACTTCAGTCTGGCCACTGGTCGGGAGGACACCGCGGAAAGAGCGGTCAGCAAGGCCCTGGCGCGTTCTACCGATAGTTGCGCCAGCATGCTCTCGGAGTTCAGCTCCAACCCAAGAAAGAGATGACCCTCACCGGAGTGAGGCGGCTCTTTTCTCAGTTGACCTTCAGACCCAACGGTTTAAGTGCGAAAGCACCTTGCCCTTGTGTCGGATCAACTGGTCCCTGGACGAGGCTATGAGAAGCCGGTCGTCGAGGTAGTCCAGGATCCGAATGCCTGCCCGGCGGAGCGGGGCTAGCGCGGCCCTGGCGACCTTCGTGAAGGTGCGCGGGGAGAGGGCAAGACCGAAGGGTAGGACCTTGTACTGGTATGCATGGCCCTCGAAACAGAACCTTAGAAAGGGTCTGTGTCTCGGTACCACTTCTACCTGAAAGTACGCGTCCTTCAGGTCGATTGTTGCGAACCAATCTCCAGGACGGATGCACGGTAGAATGCAGCGGATCGTCAGCATCTTGAACCGGTACTTGGCCAGGTGCCGGTTTAGACGCCTCAGATCCAAGATTGGTCGCAGCCCGCCTGATTTCTTGGGGACCAGGAAGTAGGGGCTGTAAAACCCACGTTCCATATCGGCTGGGGGTACCGGCTCGATCGCGCCTTTGCTCAAAAGGGCGTCGATCTCCTCTCGCAGGAGTGAGGCGCCTGTTCGGGGAACAGGAGTGTAAAACACACCTCGAAACCTGGGGGCGGACACGAACTGAATCGTGTAGCCCTGCCGGATTGTCCGGACCACCCACTGTGAGACCCCGGGAAGCTTCCGCCAGGCTCCCAGGTAAGCTGACAGGGGGTGTGGTCGGGACGTGCCGATGGTCCCCACGGCGGGGCCGCCCGGAGGCGGACTTGTGGGCGGAATCACCAGGGACGGACCCTGGGAGATGGTCAGATGAGGGCAGGGGTGGTGTGCCCCCGCGCTCTCTGCCATAGCCAGCGGAGCTCGCGCCCAAGTTGGGATCTTCGTCGGAGACCGAGGAAGAGGAACCCCAGAGCGCAGGGCATGCGAGTCCACTATTCTCGGGCAGGAAGTGAGATCTATCTTGACACAATAGGTGCTGCCGTCCCGAAGGACGGCAGCGAGGAGTGTGTGGTGGACTCCCCCCCCCCTGGGGGAGCTGGGTCGATGACAGGACCCAAAGACAATCTCATATCCTCCCGAGTTGCCAACCTCAGGGGAGCTTCACTAGAAACCCTCGTCTGCTTTCGAAAACCTCCGAGGTTGGCTCCGTCATCCGCATGCAGGGGTTTTCCCCAGACCAGAGGTCGAAGGAGTAAACCATGGCGGGAGACGTACTCTTTGGCAGCGAACAGGCGGAGAGGGTTCCGGCACAGAAGCAACGCCCGCTGCTTCTGGCGTGGAACTATACCCAGACCCTCCGCCTGCTTCCTGATCGTGGAGACCTTTGACGAAAATCTCCACGGCGACGCCAAAGAGGCCATCCGGGGAGACAGGCGCGTACGGAAGCCGAAATCGGTCCTCGGGACGCATTGAAGCCTGCTCTAACCACAGATGGCGTTCCTGGACCACAAGCGTGGACATCGCGTGACCGATGTTCAGTACGGCTGATCTTGAAGCACAAGGCGACAAATCAGCGGCTGAAAGCGAGTCTCAGAGAGACTGCTGGTCACCACCACCCTGGTGCATGTCACGGAGGACCTGTAAGGTCGCCATAGCATGCAATGATGCAGCAGATTTACCCGCAGCTGAATAAGCTCTCATCATCAGGGCTGATGAAAACCTCCCAGCTTTGGCGGGAACACCCAAACGAAACCGTCAAGCAGCAGCGCTGTCGGGGTAAGCACCGCGACAACCTGCCCACTCGGGGAATCGAAGAGTAGCCCGTATCTGCTGCATTGACCAGAGTGGTGAAGAGGGAGGAGCTCAATCCCCTGACAGGCAGGGGAGCCTGCCAGAATTAATGAGCTCCTCGTGCTTCTCGGGGAGAAAAGGCACTAGCGGTATGCGGGGAACCTGTCCCGGCGCCTGCCTAGCCACCAATTCTCCAGCCGCGACAGCATCGAATCGGGGGGGAGGAGTCACCTCCCGCCGATCGAGGCTGCGGCTGTGAGAGCACCGCGAACGCCTCCGGCTCCAGCTCAGCTGCAATCCCGGAGGAGGCAGCTAAACTGGAGAACCGAAAGCCGCGCCCCTTCCGATGCTGCGTGGGAGAGCAGATCGTCTACAGGATCATACGAGGTACCGGGCGACACCGAAGCGCCGTCCGATTCACCCGCAGACCAGACGGGAAGCACGCTCGGTGTTTGGGGATGACGCGAGGAATCACCTGACGCCGCTCTACCCAAAACTTCCGCGTGCGACTCAGCAGAGTGCTGCAATGCAAACACTCGCGCTTCACGAGAGCCACGTCGGTGTGCTGGAAACCAAACACATCGCGCAACTCCCGTGACCGTCTTTTCGACGAGAAAGCCCACAACAGCCAGGAATAGTGCACGTTTGCTCATCGTGTCGTGAAAAATGGACAGGATTCTGAGAAAACGGCGGAAACATACTGGACAGGCTTGCTTGCTAAGATCTGAGGTGCCGGCGTGGTGGCGTGCTAATTCTGGGACTTAGCAGAGGTCAACACCAATGTGCCAAAGGTAAGCAACCTACTAATCTTTGCAAGCTGGTAGCGTCAAAGTTAGGAGAGAGAGTCACACTCAGTCAGCTCCGAAGGAAAATTGCATACTGGTGGCGTAGGCACGCCCGGCTTTATACCCGGCTGATTGCTAGTCAATCACCTACGCCTGCAAATTAATTGCCCGTTGATATGTTCGGCAGTCGCTCCCACAGGTGATTCGCTCCCATTCAGTCGGTCTAATCCCGACTAACGTCTCCGGGACCGACTGAAAGGGAACTAAAATGTAAAAAGTAATTATTTTCTTTTGATTGTTCTACGATTAAAAGAGTTTAGGTTTTAGGAGTTTAGTTTCAGATATAATGCCATGGGGCCATATATAACATATATAAGTATTCATTATGGAGTATTCTTTTGTCTTACATATTATGTCTTCTTTTAAAACCCTTTTGTTGCTAATGACAATCAGAATGTTATGTACAATATTTATGTGTATCTTTGATACGTATCATATTATACAAATATTATACATTGTTTTCTTCTGAACACAATGGTCACTGTGTTTATGCCTGGACACGCTTACAAGGCTGTTTAATGTTTGAAATGTAGTTCTCAGCCAAAGGAAAACCCAAATCACAATATGAACTGATAAACCCCAAATACGAGATTTGAAGTAAACGCAGTTTGCATTGTTTTTTTATACTCTTGCATTTGCTTTTACCCATCCGGCAGATAAAAAAAAATCCACAGAAATCTTCACAAAAGTTTTAGCCTAGTAAATAGAGTATAAACTCTACAGACAAACTTCAAAAGAACAATTATCACACTTTGATTATTTGGTGCTGAATTTCCCAGTTGACCTCAAAAGTGCTATGGGCTAAATTACAGGGCAGCTCCTAAGATCCTTGTCTTGTGATTTACATTTAACCAAATTGGCCATGAAGGATACACAGTTTGTCTTTATTGAACAGCTGCACGGTTAATAAGGAGCTTTGACAACCACACACAAAAGAATTGAATGCACGACATAAAAATTGATTTCACTCATAAAAATGGCCTATCTAATGTAGATGATAAAAGACCTAGCCCAAACTCAACCATTGAAATGTATTATATGACTGGCTAAGAAAACATATGTGTTTACAGCTTCATGTAACTCAGTGAAAAATTATTTTTATATATTTCCAGATAGTGTTGTTATGACATTTATCAGCAGTGGTTTTTATTGCTAACCTGCTAAACTAAGCTGCCATTATCTTCACAGCAAATAGCTTTCCAGGTACTGCAGAGAGAAATGACTCACTTTCAATGCAAAAACTTGCAGATAGTATAGAAACACATTTACTTCTTGTAGAACGTAATCTCCCAAAATCTATTTATTAAGGGAGATAGAGAGAAGAGGGCGAGAGACAGGGAGGGATGTTATACACAATATACGCTTTTTTGATCCCCATAAAAGGAGTACTTTAAGGCATTGCTGACACTGTAAAAGAATTAACTGTTCTATTGAGGTTGTTTGAAGCAAATATTCATGGTACTGAATGATGGACTGGCGACCTGTCCAGGGTGTACCTACACATAATGTAGAAGATGAAAATAATTACATTAAACTGTTCTGTATAATACATATTCTTTAGAATGTCAACTTGTGGTGCGAAATATCCCTGAACTCCAAAATATCCTTCAGTTCCATTCAGGATTTGAGTACACCTTCTGGTGCTATTTGGACACGTCATCAGTGAAGAACCCGGGGTCATAGGGTGTTTCGGGTCTTTAATCTTCATACACCCTCACCCGGGCAACTCGGGCTTCTGTCCAAATGGCCTGTTACTTCACGGCTCCCTTCTATGGATCCACAGCCACCGCGAGGCCTTCTCTGCGGCCTCTATGATGTTTCTGGGGGCTTTTCTCAATAGCAGTCCTCTAGCTCCAAGGAGTTTGAGGGTTTGCAGTAATAAGTGGCCTGCGAAACCTTGGCACCCAACATCAACTGCCTCACAGCAATCTTTTCAACCGTAGATCTGGCACTCCGAGCTGAAATCTGCATACTTAGCTCTTTTCCGGTCGTATTTTCCGGTCTCAATACGGTCATCCCAGGGGACTGTCAGTTCCAAAATAACCGCTTGTTTTGTAGACTCAGATGTTAGCACCATGTCTGGACAGAGAGAAGTGGCTGTGATGTTACGTGGGAATTTGAGCTGCCTTTCTAGATACACTTGATAATCACTAGCGGTAAAGAGGAGTCCCCCTGAAGACTTTGGACATTAGTCTTGTACCTTCTGCCCTGTTCTAATGAAGGTGATCATTTGTTTGGGGGCTGCCTGTGTCTTACTGTGCTGGATCACTGTGCAGATGGAGTCCGCCAAAACATTAAGTACGCGGTCATGGTGCCAGCAGTACCGCCCCCTCCTAGAGCTTTTGAGTAGCTGCTCAAGGTGTGCTCAAGGGTGCCCCTTTTCTGGCACAGCTTGCACTCAGGAGTGTATGCCAGGCCCCTGGTGTGAAGGTTGGCTGGGCTTCGGAGGAGGTCATTGGACAAGAAACTTAACACGAACAGGATCAGCTTTCCAGAGTTCTGCCCAGGAGATTCTGCGTAGATTTTCATAGTTCCCACATGATCCACGCTCCTTGTTCGGACATGCCGGCCATTTTGGTGTATCATTCTCCCTCTACTTCTGCTTGTATCTCATCCTGAATCAGTCTACGCTTCTTTTTTCCACAAGCCAGATCGTAACGAGGCTTGGGGAAATAGCCAAGACCTGCTCGTTTGGTCACCACCGACTTTTGCATCGCTGGAGCCCCTGTGCATCGTCACCTCTCTAGAGCGAGCAATTTTATAAGCATGAATATGTTTATCCAAAAATAATGTTTTCAGTGGGGTGGTCATTAAAAGGATGTGCTCATCCTTTTGAAAATTAAAGATGATTGATGAAAACTGCCAACCCTGAACGATCAATGTTTCCACAACACTTGACCCTTTTCACATTTAGCACCTTGGTCCACAGTGGGACATCTCAGAACCAACTTCCATTTCATTTAATGCCACCCTTTTTCCAAGATTGAATTTAATGGTGTTTGGATCAAATGTACGCCACACATAAGCCAGGGCTCTAGACTAACTTTTTGCACTGGTGCGCCTAAATTTTTTTCTTAGGTGCACCAGCACAAAAGTTAGGTGCACCCAAATTTTCAACCGCATCACATTTAACATTGCATTTTCACAAGGTCACTTTTTTTAGTTATCTATTTTTTTTTTTAAATCACTGTCCATATAGACAATATTGACATGTAAATAATTTACTAACAACCTGGTCAATATAAAGTTCTTTATTTGAAGCACAATTCTACAAGAAAGGTAACAAAAACTTACTGAAAAAGTGTTTAAAGTGCTTTACTGAGCTGAAATTTCAACTTTATACTGATTTTGGTCCCCGAGAGCAGCAAATGCTTTCTTTGAAGCAGCATTAATTCCTAATTAAACAAATAAAAACGACAATACCATTTAGTACCCAGATCAAGAGTTTATAATGCAGCCTATTTATTTATTTTTTATTTATTTTTAAGTATCAGAATATTATGGTTAATGCAGTAACGAGACGGTAGGCATATTATTGACATAGGCTCCATAACATGACATGGCTTACCTTGGGCATGAGCGTGCTCGACCTCAATGTGTTCAATAATATATTCATCTGTCTTCCTTTCCGCAAGACACGACTGAACACAATGACGCTTTCCTTTGTGGCGATATATGGTTCTCCGTCGATCAGGAATTCCATGTACGCACTGTTCGCAATTTGCACAGACGTCTTTTTGTTTTCAATGTATCTGCGATGACTCCTATAAATTGGGTGCGCGCGACATCATTGCTGTACGTCGGGTTAACGTTCAAGCCATTTTTCTTCATAAGAATTATTTCGGACTTGAATTTAGTGAAGGGGAGTTCTTCTTTTGCAATATTGTAGGCAACATAAAACTTAATTCTCATCTCGGCCTCGTCTGATGATCTGTTTGCTGCTGCCTGCCGCTGAAAGGCAGCGGGGAGAGGGGACACTTGAGCAGTGCATTTATCGCGGCATGTTATGTGTTTTATAGAAAATTCTGAAGTTTATAGTTTCGATTCTAAACGTATTAGAGCCAGTCACAGGGGAGGTTGATGGCTCCATGTCAGAGCATTGGTTATGCTTTTCACGATCAGGCCCTAACTTATCTTTCTTAATGAAAAATCTGTCAATCGCTCTTTTAATCTTCTCTCGTAATGCGCGGCTACATCCACTGTTTACCTGATGGACTCAGCTCTCTCTGTCTGACTGCATCACGTGCATTTTCAAACGTACGTTCACACACATACAGGAATATCTGGACCACGGCCAATCAGAGGGGGGGTGGGGCGGGATACGCTCTTCACTATCTCTGATTGGTTTAGACCACGATATTGGCCTAATGTGTGTCTGTTGTTGAACAACAGGGACACTCACGGAGTTTCGTTTTTTTCCCCTCGAACGACGGGTCGCACCGGTGCAACCTTTGATTTTTTTTAGTCGCACCATTGAGAAATTAGGTCGCATATGCGACCAAATTGGTCGCACTCTAGAGCCCTGTTAGCCTTTTTATTTTTGCTGTGTTTTAAATACATTATGCTTAGATTCATAACACAGACACCCACAGTGTATCAGCGGTCCAGTTTTCTTCATACAATTGGTGCAATGCACCATCAGATGATGTCTGGCAACAAGTTCTTATTAGGAAACAAAATCATATGAATCAAATTGTCTTGCTTTGCAAATAGATGTTTCAAATTCATGCCTGTGGAAATAGCCGAAGAAAACACAATAGTGAAAAAATTAACCCATTCCAGTGGAGATCATTATGATGCGCAAGGTCTCCAAACACAATGGGTAGAAAATGCAATTGATACCAGCACTGAGTGGCATTTAAGCTCAAGTCATTTGAACCCTCTCTTAATTGTACAGCTGGGGGTTGTTGTTTTGTCCATTAAACCATAGTTAAAGCTCTAAATACATAGGTTTATTCCTGCTTTATTAGTAACCTCATCTCAAACTAACATAATCTCAACAGAATTTTACCCCTAGTGCACCAATTTGGTAACCGAGTAAATGCACAGAAGAAACATAAAGCCGCCACTGTTGATTGATTTGTTGTTCATCCTTTTGTTTAGTTTAACATGATTAATGTGTTCTGGCAAATTTGTGTAGGAATTCTCTAAATAGATCATTCATTAAAGTCTGAAAGAAATGCTTAGAAAAATGCTGGGAAAATGCTGAGCCCAAACAGCACAACATAGTACTCATAATTTACACTAGGGGCTACAAAGGCAGTCTGTCATTTGTTACATATTTAAACCACTAATGCTGATGGTACAAATGGTAAAGGATATGTCTGAGGTTTTTTGCAATCATTTCTGTAGTCTTTTCTGTACAGGGCTTCAAACCTCAAACCTGCCCAAAAAAACTTGATGCATCTGGAGATATGAATAAATATTCTTGTCGAAGGGATTCCCGGATATACGTCTCCATTGCTTGGCACTAAGATTGGCACAAGTGAAACACCTTTCTCTTTAGTAGTTCAGCTCCTGGTAGCAGAAAAAACATTCCCATGGATGGTGAGGTAGGAACTGAGTGGGTGCTTGCTTCCTGGAAACCCTGATACTCAAATGAGCAGGGCTGATGCAAGGTGGATCGAACAAAGCCCCTAGGTAGTATATAGCAGGAGTTCAAAAATTTGTCAATCCACCTCGAAATTCCTTCCACAATTTTCTCTTTCTGTTGGGGTTTCTTTTGTTCAGAGACGTCTCTGTGCGGGACCAGGGCGGTGGCTACCGGAGTGGAGAGTATGCTTGACTAGGTGAATTACATGTGGCCTTTCCTAGTGTGTATTTGGTGTGCTTGGAATGAACACTTGTCTATTTCTGCCGACCTTGAGTCCGGCTCTGGTGAACCCTGTCGTGGCTACTTCATGGCTACTTATTGTGATCTGAAATAATGACCAAGAGCATGTGATTGTTTTTAATCAGGATTTATAAATTATTACTGTTTTAAAGATTAAATAAAATAGTTTTGTATCATCGTGTATGTCTTTGCCTCCAAAATTAGACCAATTTGTGTGTCTTTTAAGGTCCCTCAGTGAGGATGGCGTTGTCGAAACTAGTATATTTTCATTTCTCAACTGGGGTAGTCCCCCTGATCGCCAGGTTACACAAGCATATATTATTATAGAATTAATATCTTCCCTGCAAAGAATTTAAACTAATGTATCCAAGCTGCACTGGTTCAGGTTCTGGAAATGGAGCAGCCACCAGGAAAGTTGTAGCAGAAGTAGAATGCTCAGGTATGGGACCATTAGTGATAAAAGATAACCGTTTTGCTATACGATCCCATAGCATCTTAAATGTGACCCCTTCAAAAGTGCACTTGTAATGTGCTCTCATTGCAGCATGAACCCTAAACTAAGGTTGGTAAATGAGGAATATAATCCTGAACTAATATATTGCCATGTCAAAGTGGAAAAAAACTAATCTGCAGGGCACTCCGGAGGTACTATGAAATTATTATGTTAATTATGGAACACAATAGCAAAATAAATCATGAGAAAATGAGTGTACAGCACATTTCATTAATAAAAACAATTACAAAAACACCTCACTTTGAAAGTCTTTCAAAGGTCACAACATGAAATATTCTAAATTTTCAAGACCACAAGGATCAGTCAATAAATTAAGACAAAAAAGAGATTTAATTAACACATCAGGGTCGGTGCAGAAATACATGTCCAGGGCTGTACATCACTCTTCCTTGAGCTCCTATAATCTCAAACTCTTTAATCCTTGTTTGTTGACATTGAAAAATCTTTTTGGTACATATTTAGAATGCAGCAAAATGTCAGATTGTTAGCAAAGCATTGAATATTGATGAGCTAATGACTATTGGCACATTTAATAAAGAGTTCCTTTCATAAGCATGATTAAATTAACAAGTCACACAATGAAAGCAGGTCAATGAATGCTGAGACTATAATCTCAATAATTTTACTTCCTTCTTTGCGCACATCATATGTTTTCTTAATTTAAGTTTATACCTCATGATTGATAGAACACCTCCTTCTTCGTCAGCTCATTGTTATTATGGGCTACACTCGCTGTCTGGAAAACCTAACTCCAATAGATCATCCATTTTTTCAGTACAGTAAGCTTCTTAATACCTCTCTGATATTCAATGGTCTGTTAAAATTACTGATCACATTTATGTTAATTACCAGTTGTATTCATTGGCCCAGAAGCTCAGATGTGCTCCATTAGTTTTCCAAATGGAATATGGAAATCTGCAATCTCATATTTGATTAAAAACAGCTGGACTATATCACCCATACAATCTGCATTGTTCTCAAACAAAGGCAGAACTGCGATTTTGGAACATGTACAAGCACTTTGGGATTACACCACTGTCATGGGCTGAATTAGATTATTAGAGATTTCTCATGACTTTGAAATGAATGTGACATTATATGAATCAGTGCATTGAGAATTGAGGCAGCAAGCTTGAGCTAAGTAGATGGAATTCCCCACCAGGAAGTTTAATGAGGGAACAGAATTCTGAATAGGCAGCTTTTAAAAGCCATTTAGTGTGGTCAGCTGAAGAGATGAATTGAGGCTTTCTGATTATTCTGTTAGAGCCTGGGTAAAACTGGCTAATGGGGTTTTTGGAACCGCTATATTTTTTATTAAGTTCACAGTGAATCTCTTCTGTGTTTTTTGTTCCGCAAAAGTGAAATGACTGATTATAATTTCCAAGATTATTTTCTGAGCATGTTTTTGCACAAATTGATCAAGCACTACGAGGAAATGACCTGAAAACAAAGAATGAGCTATTTGTTACTCAATAAACTATGTTTTAATGCTTTAATTGTCAACATGCTTGATTACTAATGTTTAAAATCATTTACAGTGCATCTGAAATGGTTTAAGTTCTGTAGTTTGTCCGTATATGCCACACATATTTATCTGATACTACAGAGACTTAACAAAAATCTCTGCTAGACGAGTAATTAGAATAATGGAATTTATGTTGTAAGATGCATCCAATGACTCGATAACTGAAATAAATCATACCCCTGCAATGATATTCTAGGACAGTGAGTCTCTTCTCGAGAGGATATCGAGTTCCCTTTCAGTCGAGATGCAGACTGCGTCAATGTCTCGACTATGGGAGGAGCCGAACCTGGGGGGAGGTGGAGCCGAATATTTAACGGGCAAATTGATTTGCGAGTGAAGTTGATTAACAATCACGTTGATTAGCAATCAACTGCTCTATAAGAGCAGAGCGTAGCTCTACATTCAATCTGCCATCTTCCTCGGAGCGAATGTTGGTTGCTAACTATTTCGACGCTCATTGCAAGCTGAAATATCAAAGGTTGCTTACCTGTGCGCTTGATGTGCTGCTGCTAGCCCAGATAGCTACGCCATCTTATCGCGGCACATCTGATTCACAGCTAGAGCCTGTCAGTGTCTTCAGATTTTGTCCTGTAAACGTCCGTTTTTCCCGACGATGGGCAAAATCTCCTGGCTGCAGTGGTTTTATCTTGTCGTAGGACGGTCACGAGCGATGCATGGAGTGTTTGGGCTTCAAGTGTTTGAGTGTTTGCACTGCAACGCTCTGCCGAGCCGCACAATGAGGTACAGGAGATCCTTCTTCGAGGAAGAGGACACAGCGGCTTCGGCTTCTGGCGATCCGCTTACTCGGGCTGGGTCATCCGAGGCCTCAGCCGGCGGCGCAGGGCAAGTGACATCAGGCAACCTCTCGCGTCATCCCTGTGTCCCGGATGTGCGTCCCGTCTGGTCGGCAAGTGATTCCGGTGTTGCTCCGGCTTCACCGGTTTCCCCGTAAGATCCTGTTGACGATCTGCTATCCATCGCAGCATCGGAAGGGGCGCTTTCTTCGGTGTCTTCGGTCCATCTTTGGCTGGAAGAGGCGTCAATGCTCACCGAGGACCGTAACAGGTTCCTCGACGCGCCTATTTCCCCAGATGGCCTCTTTGGTGTTGACAGGTCTCCACGATCAGGAAGGATGAGTCTGGGCGAGCTCTTCTCCGCCTGCTAGACGCCAAAGAGAGTGCACACCGCCACGGTCCAAGCCTCCGGCCAAGAGCCCGAGAAGGACCCCTGCACGGCGTCGGGGACAGTCATCCTCAGAGGGTTCTCTCAGGCAGACGAGGTCTTCTTCCCATAAGAAACGCCCCTGAGGATGACAACTCGGGAAGATGTGAGACCTGTCAGGGTCCTCCATCGATCCGATTCCCCCTGGAGGGGGTAGGCCATCACAAGCACCTCGCTGCCGACCCCCAGGCTGGTGGCACCTATCGTGTTAAAGACAGATTTCATTCCCTTCCCGAGCATAACTGAAGCAACCGCCCCCCTGTCGGGGACACACCCTCCTCATACCTTGACGAGTACCCTGACGCGGGCGCGCGCTTCCCTATATGCCACAGACTCGTCCCCAGGGCTCCGCCCTGGTGATTCTGCGAGAGGAGATCGCTGCCCTTCTGAGGAAAGGAGCAGTCGAGCCAGTCACTCCAGCCGATGCAGAAAGAGGCTTTTACAGCCGGTACTGTCTGGTCCCCAAAAAATTAGGCGGGTTGCGACCAATCCTGGATCTGAGGCTAAATCGGGGCCTGGCCCAGTTCCGATTCAAGATACTGATGATCCGCAGCCTTCTGCCATGCGTTCGTCCTGGGGATTGGTTCGCCACCATAGACCTGAAGGATGCGTACAATTCACATTTCCCATTCTCAGGTTCTGTTTCGAGGGCCAAGCCTATCAGTACTGCGTCCTGCCCTTCGGGCTGTCCCTCTCCCCACGCACCTTCATGAAGGCGACCCGGGCTGCTCTCGCCCCACTACGCGTGTGCTGGATTATCTGGACAACTGGCTGGTGCTAGCTTCGTCCAGAGACAAGTTGATCACACACAGGGACAGAGTGCTTTTGCACCTCAGCCAACTAGGGTTTCAGCCCAACTGGGAAAAGAGTCGTCTGAGAATATGAGGGTGCGGCTTACGGCAGAACGCACCTGAGCCTTGCTGTCCACGTTTGCAGCGGCGTCATCTCAATGGACGGTCAAACTGAAAGGATTTCAGAGGCTCTTGGGGCATATGGCGGCTGCAGCCCCAGTGATTCCACTCGGGCTCCTGCATATGCGATCGATTCAGCTATGGCTTCATTCTCAGGTTCCGAGTTGGGCATGGCACAGAGGTCAGCTTCGAGTGCCCGTGAAACCTCGCTGCCTCTTGACCCTGACGGTCTGGAGCTCCGTGAACTTCCTTCGTGCGGGGGTTCCCCTAGGCGGGGTCTCTCGCCGCAAGGTCGTCACCACGGACGCCTCCATGACAGGTTGGGGCGCCGTGTGCAGTTCCCATCAAGCATCCGGTTCCTGGTCCCGGCGTCTTGCTCGGTGGCACATAAACCGTCTCGAACTAGCTACAGTTCTATTAACAGTGCGGCGCTTCCGCTCACTTCTGCTTCAGTGTCATGTGCTTGTCAGGACGGACAGCACGGCGGTTGTAGCTTACATCAACTCCCAAGGAGGTGTTCGCTCCCGCCACCTGCACTACCTCACCCAACGACTGCTCCTGTGGAGTCAGAGCAGACTCTTGTCACTCAGAGCCGTTCACATCCCCAGCGATCACAGAACAAGAACGCAGATTCGCTGTCGAGGTTCAAGCCAACCGCAAGGGAATGGCGACTCCACCCCCTGGTTGTCCAGCATATATGTGAGATGTTCAGGGAGACACACGTAGATGTGTTTGCCTCCCAGGAGAACATCCACTGCCAGGTTTTTTACTCCCTATCCCTGGCTCCTTTCGGGATAGATGCACTGGTACACAGCTGGCCCAGGAAGAAACGCCTGTACGCATTTCCCCCAGTGAGCCTTCTGGCACAGGTCCTGTGCAAGGTCAGGGAGGATGAGCTCGAGCTGCTGCTTGTTGCGCCCATGTGGCCCAACAAAGCCTGGTTCCCAGAACTCTCATCGCTCTTGACAGTCCCTCGTAAGGGCTAGCGAGACGAATTTGGGGCCCCTCGGACCTTCAGAGCCTGATCCGCAGCCATGTACGCGCACCATAGACTCCCATTCATTTCGGTCATGGTTCGTGGACAAGGCCAGAAGAGGGAGTTAAAAAGGTCCTAGCGCTTCGAAATTGATGTCGAGGTATTGCCATTGTGCCTCGAGTGCGTGTGAAAAGGTTCGGGATGATCGGCCATCGTTTAGTATTTTTAAGGAATAAAAAGATTGAAAAAAGCGCTCTAAAATGAAGTCATTGAGTGAAGAGTGGTTGCGTGTTGCGCTGCTCACAGCTATGCAAAACCTAGTATCAAAGGTTGCAGTCCCTCCTTACAAAAAAGAGGTTTGGTGGAGTTTGGTGAAGCTTGTGGGAAACGGGGAGTAACACTGTGTTTCGGGCCTTGTGAAGCCTAAACCAGGAAGTGTGAGAGGTTCGATGGGTTCCGAGGGTCACAGATACCTCAATGAGGCCTCAAATTTTTGTGCCGAACCCACAAGGTTGTGTGTGAGGTTTCATGAGGATTCGTTGAGGTTTTCATCCATATTTGCATAAAAACGCTTAGAAACCAGACAAAAAGGGGTCTAGACAAGGCTGCGGACATCGCAGCTGCCTCAATGAGGGCTTAAAAGATTTGTCTCTTCCCAGAGAAGAAGACTTTGAGGTATCATGAGGATTTGTCGAGGTTTGGCCTTTGATTTGCATAAAAATGTTGAAAAATAAGGGCGAATAGGAAGGGTTCTAGGTGTCACAGCTAGGTCAATAAGGGCTCCATTTGTTCATTAGGACCTCTTGAACATGAATCTAGAATTTGGTGTGGTTTGGACTAGGTCCCAGGCTGTTACGGCATAAGCACGATCGCTAGCATCAACGTGGTGTGCATAGGGCCCTAGTAAGGCTCTATTGAGGGCTCTATTTTATTGGAAGGACTTCAAGAGTCTGAATTTAGTGTATTGAGTTGTTTGGAGAGAGTGTCAGGCCTTGAAGCCCGAACGATGCGATACTTCAATGAAAACGCATTCAAATACGGTATGAGATACTGAGATGATACGAATCTGAGAAATACGATCAATGAGGAATTGTAATGAGCCCCTTAGAGCCCTGATTCTATATCCAGAAGTATAGTGATGATTTAAGGAAGCACTGATTTTATTTGAATTATTTAAAATGTAAACTCTTTTAGTTTTTCGGCGGGCTAACAAATTTTCAACGCCTCCACTAACAAAAGTTCAACCTACCCGGGGCGCTCATGACCACAGTTATTAAAGCGATTTGGGAAGAAACGTTTAAGTGAGTTTAAAAGTTCAAAGGGCTGTAGCATGGGTTCTGAAGTTGCTAGAGAGGTCAGTGAGAGCTCTATTTTATTGGAAGGACCTGAGGAGTCTAAATCCAGAGTATTGAGTTGTTTGGACATAGTTTCCGACCCAAATTTGTTGAATCCCGACGAAACTCGTGCCGTGGACAGGGGCTCTCCTCAAGGTGCCAAATATCCAGGTTTCACTCGAAACGTTGACTGGAAGCCGAGATAATGAGATACCACCTGTGTATCGCATTTTTAATGTAAATCGTATTTAAAATGTAAAACTCTTTTAGTTTTTCGGCGGGCTAACAAATTTTCAATACATACTCTAAGAAAAGTTCAACATACAGCGGGCGCACATGACCACAGTTATTAAAGTGATTTGGGAAAAAACGTCTAAGTGAGTTTAAAAGTTCAAAGGGCTGTAGCATGGGTTCTGAAGGTGCTAGAGAGGTCATTAAGGGCTCTATTTTATTGGAAGGACCTCAGGAGTCTGAATCTAGATTATTGAGTTGTTAGGAGAGGTTCAGGCCGTGAGGCCCGAATGATGCGATACTTTAATGAAAACGCAGGTAGGCCCTAGGTAGGTCCTAGCAGGTCAATGAGGGATGTAATGAATCCCTTAGAGCCCTGATTCTATATCCAGAGTTTGGTGATGATTTTCGCCGGGCTAACAAATTTCAACGCCTTCACTAACAAAAGTTCAACCTACTAGGGCGCTCATGACCACAGTTATTAAAGCGATTTGGTAAAAAAGTCTAAGTGTCTTTAAAAGTTCAAAGGGCTGTAGCATGGGTTCTGAAGGTGCTAGAGAGGTCATTGAGGGCTTTATTTTATTGGAAGGACCTCAGGAGTCTGAATCTAGAGTATTTCATTTTTTGGAGAGAGTGTCAGGCCGTGAGGCCCGAACGATGCGATACTTCAATGAAAATGCAGGTAGGTCCTAGGTAGGTCCTAGCTGGTCAATGAGGGATTGTAATGAGCCCCTTAGAGCCCTGATTCTATATCCAGAGTTTGGTGATGATAAAAGGAAGCATTGATTTTACATCAATAACATTGATTTTACATGGAGGGCTAACAAATTTTCAACGCATTCACTAACAAAAGTTCAACCTACTAGGGCGCTCATGACCACAGTTATTAAACGACTCGGGAAAAAAACAATTAAATGTGAAGTTTAAAAGTTCAAAGGGCTGTAGCATGGGTTCTGAAGGTGCTAGAGAGGTCATTGAGGGCTCTATTTTATTGGAAGGACCTCAGGAGTCTGAATCTATAGTATTGAGTTGTTTGGAGAGAGTGTCAGGCCGTGAGGCCTGAATGATGCGATACTTCAATGAAAACGCATTGAAATACGGTATGAGATGGGCTCCTGTAGGTCAATGAGGGATGGGGTCCTATCTGGTCAATGAAGGATTGTAATGAGCCCCTTTAGAGCCCTGATATTATATCCAGAGTTTGGTGATGATCCAATGAAGCATTGATTTTATATGAATTTTTTAAAATGTAAAACTTTTTTAGTTTATTGGCGGGCTAACAAATTTTCAACGCCTCCACTAACTAAAGTTCAACCTACTAGAGGCGCTCTTGACCACAGTTATTAAAGCGATTTGGGAAAAAACGTCTAAGTGAGTTTTAAAGTTCACAGGGCCGTGGACTGGGGCTCTCCTCAAGGTGCCAAATATCCAGGTTTCACCCTGAAACGTTGACAGGAAGCCAAGATAATGAGATCCCACGTGTGTTGACTTCCATTCCCATGCGTGTTGACTTCCATTCATAATTTTTGAATAGAAGTCAATATAAGCGGGAGATCCCACGTGTAATGACTTCCAATCATAATTTTTGAATGGCTGCGGGCTGGTCGACACCCCAAACCTTTATCAGGCATTACTGCCTTGACTTGGGCGCTGTGCTTTCTGCGGGACTGAGTGGTGGCAGTAACCCTTAGGCACAGTTGGGGGTAATACCCATGGACGCACATTCCCATGGGTCTGTCGAACATCTGCTCCCTCATCACCAACTCCAGCACCGATGAGGGCTCTGATCCGGGGCCTAAGCACCACTAGGACCCCCGCATCAAGGATGTGTTGCGCCTGCAGGTTCCTAGTCCTGCAGGAAGGAACCTTTTTTTAACGTCTCCCGATTGGTGGATCGGTGAACCCTATCCTCCCACCCACTCGGCATCTGACTGACAAGGAGCAGGCAGCTCTGCTAGGTTCTTTAGTAAGGTTTTGCCGCTGGGCCTGATTCCTACAGAACTCGTGCCGGACTTGCGGACCCCCCTATCTGGGTGGCCCAATTTATGTATTCTATACAAAGCCCCTCTTTAGGTAAGTTTGTATTACCCCGTTTCCGTTCCGTCCCCTACCTAGCCGGGGAACGATGGCTTTTTGATTCCGTCCCCTTTTATAGCTGGTGGAACGCTTTCCGCTTGCTGGAAGCCCTCTTCAGGTCTCGATGCAAGCCTCTGCGTGCCCCTGTTCCACATCAGGGGCACACTCCTTCTGGTTGCCCTGCGCTACAGCAGAACGCAACTCACCCCGCAATAGACTACGTCCGGACTAAGGGGCAGAAGGAGTTCCTGGCCAGGCGCCTGACTAATACCTAACCTTCACAGCTTAGAGTCGGCCTGGGTCGATGGACTTAGTCATGGCCCTTTACAAGGGGGTTCCCATAGTCGACGCAGTCTGCGTCTCGACTGAAAGGGAACGTCTAGGTTACTTTCGTAACCCGAGTTCTCTGATGCTCAATAATGACCAATTACTGATTAAATATTGCATTTTCCCACATTTTGAAAAGTTTCTTAGGGTTTACTCTCTGTATCTCTAATCAAATGTCCCCATGTGCAGAAGCAACTGCACCACATATTAGCGAAATGCTGTCCCGTGTTACTCATGCTGCTCTGATCATTTACAGTAATTTTTTTTTTTAAACTTATTTTTGTTTGCAGAACTTTGTTTGCCTCCTTGCTTATTGGTGAGTGACATTACAGCCAACATAAAACCTGGAGAAATATAGTTCTTGTCTCCTGCATTGGTACCGATGTTTCAACTTTGAGCAAGTTAATTGTTCCTCACCCTCACAAGTTCCTATTTTCAGTCTATCTTGAGGCAGTGTAAAGCATACAGACTAATACGGGAATGTTTAGCCATCTGGATTGAAATGTTCCCTTCCATTCAGTTTGTCGAAACTTGCCAGATCTTCTCAATGCTACACTTTGACATTGGTTTGAAATAAACATATATTCAATCAAGCAGCAATTTATAAAAATTACTGTTTTAATAAAACCCCTAAAACATCAGCATCAAACATGGGTTTGTAAATATACTAAATTTGCTACATTGTGCTGATAAATAGTGCAATCAGCCTCCAATTAAGTAATCAAGCTCAAAATTATTTGACAGGCGACATGGATCTATAGCATCTGCTTTCCAAGTCCTTACAATGTATTTTTAGAATTTCTGAATCTACAGATGTATTAGGCAGAGAGCATGAATCTTTCATATTTTCTCATATTTGCCTAGAATCAAACTCACCTGTTGATTTCCTAATTGTTATTCAAGGCTCTTTGAAAGCGAAAAAACTTTGATGCAAGCTTCTTCCTCAAGACCATGGCTCCCAGGGGCAGTGATGTGTACCTTGGGAAGTATAGAAGGATTTGTAACCAACCATGTGTCTGCACATCAGTCACATGCGCTAAAGGACTCTGCAAAGGCAAAGGCCATCAGAGTCTTGTTAATGATGTCAAAGGGCAGGATTCATAAAACAAAACCAGGCTTCCAAATGCGGAAAGAGGAAATGGAAGAGGGCCTCTAAAGCAGCGTTGCTACTTCTTACATCATTGGCTAAGCATTTGTTTTGCCAAAAAAGTTTGACAAACAGACTGTAAAAAGTTTTGCTAACATGGTGACATGATTAGTTCATTATCTCCCTCTTTAGTCCATCTTAAATTACATCAATCTTCAATCATGTGATTGGTTTTCTCCTAAACATACTTTAAACATCTAGAATGACCATTAAGCTTAAAAACTCCAGCTACAAGAACAAGCCTTGCCATGTTTTTGTGATTGTGGGGGAAACAGGAATATCCGGAGGACTGCGCCACCATGCCACCCTATATATACCGGCATATATATATATATATATATATATATATAAGGCTCCCCAGTGACATTCTAGGAAGGAGTTTTTGTGCATCTAGGGT
This sequence comes from Danionella cerebrum, assembly GCA_007224835.1. Taxonomy (NCBI): domain Eukaryota; kingdom Metazoa; phylum Chordata; class Actinopteri; order Cypriniformes; family Danionidae; genus Danionella; species Danionella cerebrum. The sequence continues at coordinate 19,296 of SRMA01026071.1, read as the reverse complement.
ATTCCTGTTTCCCTCACAATCACAAAAACATGCGGTTAGGTTAATTGAATAATCTAAATTCCCCTTAGATGTGAATGTGTGAGTGAATGCTGCCCTGTGATGTACTGGTGACACAGTGTGACACCCAGTGACAGATACCTGTCACCCCAAAATGGGAATAAGCCAGTTGGAAAATGAATGAATGAATGAATATATTTGTCATGAATGAATGAATATACAGTCTTCCACTCTTTGATTAGTGGAACATGCATCTTGTGCACTTTGAGTGCAAGGTTCTTTCTTTTGGGTTGGCTAATCTGCGGTGTTTAGTAAACGATGTGCTGACAAACATGCTTAATAACTTATTTTTGTTCGTAAAGAAAACATTTACATTTTTTCTCCTGACCTTCAGACCCAGAACCATCATATTCACTGGTAGTTTTCATGCTTATTGGAAAATCAGCTCTTTGTTCCTTTCATGCTCAGTCTGCACAGTGGACAGCGCTGAGAAGGCTTCTGTTTAGCTCAAGATTTTTCACTTCTACACCAATCTTTATAGTTCTGAATCTATTCAAACTATTTTTTTAAGTTGATGCATCAAACATTGGAGTTGGTGCCATTCTATTGCACCGCTCTGGCACTGATAGTAAGGTGCATCCATGTGCATTTTACTCCCATTATCTCTCCACTGCAACATTGGAAATTGCAAGGTACTTGTGTTTAGTGTCGCATGTTTACCAAAAGTAAGATTCCTGTTATGAATTGCATTTAAATCTACAAACACTGGTTGTGATGTTGAGACTATGCTGTTGTTGTTTGAGCTGCACACATCAGACCAAGGTGTTGAATGAAGTGGCTTCAAATAAAAATTCACCTGCCCAGGAACATGGGCCAATGCCAATGCCTGTCGTTACTCATCATGTCCAGACCTTTCATGTGCCTGTGCAGTGTTGTTACAGGTGGCTGTCATCTCTGTCTCAGTTCTCAGTCTTAACGAAGCTCTTAGCTTTACTGGAAAAGTACAGCTGGAATCCAACAGGCTTGATTTAAAGGCTTCACAAGAGCTCCTACAGATGTCCCAAGAAATGCTTCTGGCAGGGGCCCCATTCTGGCGGCTCCTGTAGCGTAGACGCTCCTGGCCTGCTGTTGCTAATGTGGGAGTTAGCACTAATAACTAATCATGGCCATTAATATATACAGCCTGACACCTCAAGCTGCTAAGCCAAGATTTTTTTTCAACTTTGCAGAAGTACAAAGCTAATCAGACACAAGTGGGAGTGTAATAAGTCAAACAGAGAGGAATTACAGGGGAACAGTTCATGTAGCGAGTCAGTTGCTGGAATTCATAAGTGTTATTGCTATACATGCAATGGCTTTGAAATACAGCTTCGGAAATCATATCCTTCAGTAGAATTTAATGTAGTATTGTAGTGCGCTGTGCCAACATAATGTATGAGATAAATACAATGAACTGCATGACAGCATTTTACGTGTACTTTTTAAGGACATAACCAGAAACACATTGCTCATAAAACCCTCTTTCCACTTTGGCCCCTGGCCTTTGCTATATCTAGGCAGCTTCTTGTAAAAATCAGCTTATATACACAATGGTGGGAAACATGTGAACTTTAACCTTCACCTAGGTCAGACCCAGGACAGAGATGATCCTTTCATTATACAAGTGAATGCACTGTAAGTCAAAGTGGATCCGTCATCACCCAGATCCAGGTGCCATGACATGAAGAATTTGTTATCAATAGAGAAAAGATTAGTATATTTCTGCACAGTATGTTGTTTGTTTTCCATGAGCAGACACTCTATGACATCATTATTCTTAATTTCGAGGTCAAACTAAACAAAATTTCGTTATAGCAGTGATGTACAGTGCCTTGTGAAATTAATCGTCCCCCTTGAACTTTTCAATCTTTTGCCACATTTCAGGTTTCAAACATAAAGATATAAAACTGTATATTTCTGTGAAGGATACAACAAGCAAGACACACTCATAAAGTGGAATGAAATGTATTGGATATTTCAAACTTTTTTAACAAATAAAAAAACTGAAATATTTGGTGAGCAAAATTTTTCAGCCTTAATTAATTTCAGTCCTGCACACTCTCTCTAGATGTTCAGTGAGGATCTCTGAATGATCCAATGATGACCTAAATGGCTAATGATGATAAATAGACTACACATGCATGTAATCAATGTTCCCCGTCAATATGCGTAACGTAAACCAACCCCCATGTCTCTATGAATTTTATAAGAGATGACAAAGAGTTACCAAGTTGGTTGCTATGGCACAGTTTGGTTTCTATGGAAGATTCACTGACATAACATGCTCCTCATGTCTCCATATCAATGCATCTGCTCTGTGATAGTTTCAGAGGTCCGTTTAAGTTCCAGAGAGCATCATGACGAACAAGGAAAACACCAGGCATGTCTGAGATATTGTTGTGGAGAAGTTTAAAAGCTGGACTTGAATACAAAAAGATTTCCCAACCTTTAAACATCCCAATGAGCACTGTGCAAGCAATAAAATTGAAATGGAATCACTTGGTGCACTTAATTATACACAACCACACACCTTGTTAAAAAAGACAGAAAAGAAAGAACATTTGAGAAAATAGCTAGACAACTAAAAATCTACAAAGATCAAAGTTTAACTTTTTGGCAACAATGCAAAAAGTTAAGTCCACTCATCACCCTGAACACATCATCCCCACTGTCAAACATGGTGGTGGCAGCATCATGGTCTAGGCTTTTCTTCAGCAGGGACAGGGAAGATGGTTAAAATTGATGGGAAGATTGATGGAGCCAAATACAGGACCATTCTGGAAGATATCCAGATGGAGTGAGCAAAAGACCTGAGACTAGGATGAATATTTGTCTTCCAACAAGACAATGTTTCAAAACATAAAGCAAAATTTACAATGGAATGGTTCAAAATTAAACATATCCAGGTGCTAGAATGGTCAAGTCAAAGTCCAGACCTGAATCCAATCAAGAATCTGTGGAAAGAGCTAAAAACTGCTGTTCACAAAAGCTCTCTGTCCAACCTCACTGAGCTCGAGCTGTTTTGCAAGAAGGATTTGGGCAAAGTTTTAGTCTCTCGATGCGCAAAACTGATAGAGACATACCCCAAGTGACTTACAGCTGTAATCGCAGCAAAAGGTGGCGCTACAAAAAAGTAACTTATGGGGCCTGAATAATTTTGCACGTCAAATTTTTGTTTCTTATTTGTTAAAAAAGTGTTGTGATGGGATAGCAATCCGCTCCAATTGATGGTTATTACCAAATTTAAAGAGACCTGGATATATCTTTCTCGAGAGAAACAAAGAATCCACTTGTGAAACACAAATACAGCTGGCGTGAGAAGTTTTTCCAAGGCAATGATGGAAATAATTGTACACAGCCACACAGCTAGTTGAAAAAGACAGAAAAGAAAGAACATTTGAGAACATTGTTAAAATAACTGTTTTAGTGTACATTAATTGACTATATGACATCTACGTGTTCTATCAAACCGATCTTGATAATGCGAACATTAATCTAAACATTGCAACTCAACAGGAGGCTATTTAAGCACGGAAGTTTCTTCCATCCCACAGACCAAACAATATACTTCATTTTCTCAAGCCTCATGTAAAATCATACAAATCATTATCAATATAATTAAAATGATTAGTAACAGCAAAAAAAATATTGGCAATATACTAATAAATTTTTTTTTTAATATACATGTTGTGGTATTACACAAAATAACTTGTGGTAATCTAAAGACATGTAAAGAGTGTAACAACTTTAACTATTACATTTTTGATTTTTATGAATAATTTTTTTTTCATTGGATGTCTTCAAAACAGTTCCTATTTAATTCCAATGTGAGAGCTACTTTTTGTTTATGCTACCCAAAAGCCAGTAACAAATAGCACTTTATTAATTTACGAATCTCCCTAAAACCTAATCATAAAACCATTATTCCTCCGACGCATATACTTTTTGTGTGTGTGTGTTACCTGACCTCAGTCAATGTTTACTCAAAACCTGCTTTGAGAAAAAGTATTGACGATGAGCACAGAAACTTTGAGAGTACTGGAGGTGAATGGAAAACTTTGAGTTTGCTCAAATGGATCATGTGCCTTTTTGGGAGGTATCTATCTGTGTGGAAAGCCCCTTTCAGTGTCACAAACCTCAAAAAAAAAACACATGCACAAGGAAATACATTGACATTTGGTAAAACTGAAGACATCCAGGCTGTGTGGATTCCCTGAGTAGCCACGCCTGCACTGTCTTCGATATGGAAAACAATTTTTGTCTTCAGGGAATTGCCTGAGATATTATTTCCAGAAAGACAGAATAATATTACACATTTAGACCCCAAGAGATTCTGATTTTGTAAAGTTTGCAAACATAGGCAACAAATGTCTTCAAGTGAATGACTTCAGCGAGTTAGGAGGACACAAAGAAAATATGTCTTTGTTCTATCATGAAGAATGCACCATTGCCAGACGTTACAATTCCATCTTCACAATACAAGAAACTTAATCACAACAGTGCCTGACATCTACTCCATGGGGTTTCCCAGTGGAGCAGTCTCTGAGAAGATTTGTGAGGGTCTGGTGTGCACTGTCAGCAGTATAAGAACACATCCAAAAAAGATCCCAACAATGACCTGTGAAACGCTGGGAAAAAAATGGATACTTATGAGTTCAGATGGGAAAGAGTTGGATTTCACAGAGCTTGTGAAATGTAAATTCAATCCATTCAACATTTGGAAAGGAGTCCTTCATTTTAATGGCAAGAGTTGGACAGGAGGACAGAAAACAGAGATTCTATTACTGCTATTCTATTGGGATTCATGCATCTTTACTAGAAACCTTGAGATTCCAGCATCTGCACTTTGAAAGAAACTAAATCACAGCTGCAAAGATCTATTGTAGTCTGTGGTGCTATTCAGATGGATTAAGGCTGGACGACAACTTTACAACATGCATGATTGTGTTTTCAGCCATTCCATGTTAGAGTTTGCAAACATTTGGAAACAAATTCCTTCAAGTGCATGACGTGAGTTAAACAAAGGCAGAGAGAACACAAACGGATTTATCCCCTTTGCATACACGCATCTCCCTAAAGTATCATCTGAACTATTGAAGGAAAGTTCATGTTAGGACTTCCAAATATACATCCTTTGGTCACTTTATTAGACACAGCTCTTCTACTTTTTTTATCAAGACTATTGTGTTAAATTAATTGTTATTTATATGGACAGGACATTTATGGACTGGTTTGAGTACTTCAGAAATGGTGAGGCTTCAGAATTATAGCACTGTTGCTGTTTACTGTCCTTTCATGCCTTATAGCATGTGTATGTATGTTTGCTCACCGAACAGAGGTGCCAGTGGTTTTTCAAACCCAATACTGAATACTCAACATAATTTTCATACTATTAGCATAACTAAATGAAATACAAGTTAGTGGTCTCTGTTAAAAACATGCTGTCAATAATGAATGATAAACAATTAAATACCAATTCTTGAATTTGGTAGGCACTTTGATCCAAAGCGACTTATATAGGAAGGAATGAACATTTGGTTATTTTTTTGTTTCCCCTAGGTTCAATTCACAATCTAGCTTTCTTCTTCGATCTGCCCATGGCGTATTGATCAAAACAATCGTCGATGTATTCCTCCAAATTATCCAGAGTGGCGCGATAAGTGTTTTAAATTTTACAAGTTGTTTAAAATAAATATTTACGCAACCTCGTGCAGATTTTGGGGGAGCGGAAAATGTGTTAATCTTTTTTGTTAGAATTTTAATGTGCCGCCATGAAACTCTGCACCTATTCCGCTTCGTACGTCACAGGAAGTCCATCCCCTCGTCTCACAATCTTAGCATTTGTGCCCAGTGTTCTTCTGGCTGAGTCACAAATAAGTGGTCGCTAATGAATAAATTATATCAAGTTTCTTTTTATTGAACAAAATATCCTTGACAGAATAGTCTCACGAAACAGTGATGTCATCTGTTTATTGGGGCTTCTATTGTGGCAGGAATCCACAGCTGTTATCAAGCTTACAGGAACATTGTCTTGTTGTTCGTATTTATCTCATATTAAAACATTTAAAGTGAGTAATCCAGATGTGTGGGCAGATTTAGAAAAGATGGCACAGGAATCCTCCAAATCTCACAGGCTAATGATTGAAAGTGTTGTGAAATTAAAACAGAATCTATAACATCCCTATGATGGGAAACACAATGCAATTCTTACTAAGGCATCAAAACAAGACCAGTGGACCCTATGGTTATACAACATACTGTAGCTTTTATTGTATATGGTTAAACCCCCTGATTGGTACCTGGTATGGGAAGGTCATAAGGAATACTTACTGTTTTCACTAGCTTTATGTAATTAATGGGTTTGTTGATTATGGATAAGCATTTTTATCTATTGTTTAGTAATTTTATATAAAACATATGTCATATTGAAGTCTGTTTTAAGCAAAAAAAACAAAAAACTAATAAATAACAAAATATTACCATTACCATGGCTAGACTCCATAGCTACAATCTCAATTGAAAAGTTTTTGAATATTTATTAGCCTGGGGCACAAGTTATAGACGTGTGAGAAAACCGGAGCTTCCAGAAGAAAAACCCATACGCCCAATTCCAATTCATGTGGTGAAGTACACAGGGAAGCTATACGCTACGATACCCAAAGAACTGTACCCAGTAAAACAGGTGCCTCACTGGAGTAAACAAGCCAGATAAACCTAGACTTAGTTTGTTTAACTTTATGTGGTCCACTTAATTATAAAGATACACAGACAAACTCATTAACAGACTAAAACAACATTGAAGCAATTAGAACAGTAGTAAAGTTAATAATAAAAAAAAAAAAACTTTTGTTAACTATTTGGGTGAAGAAAACCTGCCGGAGGTAAGTTTTTTAAGTTTTTTGAGAACATACGGGACAAGTGGCTATGAAGCGGTGATCTTTCCAGACCAGCACAGACGGGTCGGCACCCTCAAGCCAGTTCACCCTCAGCCACTCACCAAATACCAGGTGGACAGCGAGAAGGTCACAGTCCCCAACATCATAATTCCACTCCACAGGAGAGAGGCGCACTACTAAAAGGTGCACAGGGTGAACCTTAGCAAACTCTGGGATAAAACAGCACCTAAGCCAGTGTATGAGGCATTAACCTACGCACTAAACTTCCTTCTAGGGTTAGGTGTTAACCAAATAGGTGCAAATGTGAAAAGGCACTTGAACCTCTCATACGTCATTTGACATCTGCCAGACCAGGGAAACTGGCCAGTCTCGTACAGTGAATACCTTATCTAAATTCATATAAACTAGGTCAATCCGCATTTTTTCTGTGGAAAATGTCCTCAGAGAGATGCTGAAGAACATGCCAAATGTGAGAACTGTGAGACTCTACATCAAGTGAAAAGACCAGAAAGTCAGTTAGATAAAATGTGGGTTAGTTAAGCATGTCTCTCAGAACGTTATTCATTAGGGATCGGAAAATAGAGGCTGAATTAATCAACCCAAAAGAGAAAATACACTATTAGTGGTGGCCGAAGGTATTTAAAGGCCGTTTTCCATTCACCACCATCAGGAAATCCCATCAAGTGACAACCATTTTTGAGATCCAAGGCTGTGTAAAATGTTTTGTTTTGATAGTTATGCGGTAGAGACCCAGATAATCTATACAGGGTCTCATGAACCATCAGCGTTAAACAAAATCTCCATTGCGGCGGGTTGACAAGGAGGGAACAAAAGTACTAGGATGTCCTAAGAGAAACCGCTGTTAACTCTAAAATAATGAGTTAACAATAAAAATAATGCCATCAATAATGCCTGTACTTTTCCAGACGGTTTACAATTTTCAGAGCATTAGTCATTCACTCCACATTTACACAATGGTGGTGACAGAACATGGCTTACATTTTGTGCCTACAGCCTCCTGCCTACCACCAAACACACTGCACCAGTCACACACATCCATACTGATCAATGTCAAGGCCACAACGGCAGATCTGGCGGGGATCAACGAGCCAATCATCTGGTTCTAGGATGACTAACACCACCAATACGCATCTTGCCAGAGTGGAAAGGAACTCTTCTGTCAACGGGCAGTCACACTATGAAAAAAATGAATAGGATTGCATCTGAAAAAGCGAAAGTGGAAAGTGTCTATGCGGTGTGATTTTGCTCCTGACAGAAAGTTCAGAAATTTGGAACATCAGTATTGCAATACAGTGTAATGTAGAGCATCTTGTTATAATTTTGATGAGTTGTGTTGTGAATCGTTTATTTTTGATAAATTTGGAAGGGGTGTTACTTTTATCACATTGTTTGTCTTGAAATTAATAAAATACAAATATTTCAAAGCAACATTATAGTGTCCCTAAACAGAATAAGTAGGATTTGTGAAATTGCTTTTTGTGCAGATCTTGGCTGGTATTCCTCAAATGAACAAATGTGAAGGTCAGAAGAGTTCTCAGAGTGTTAACACTTAAGAATGCTGCCTTTTTGTCCATGTGTTGTTGTATTAGTTAATTTTAGAGTAAATATTTGCTTAATAGAAGCACTTTGAGAATTCTTGTTAAAAGAATGTGTTTATGAAACTTCAGGCTTCATTCATGAGTGCAGCTGACATTGTTTACATGAGAGCGTGGGCCACAGAAACACATGTTAGTGAGAAGGAAGGACTATTTACAAGCTAACCAGATGCAGATTCCTTTAATCCAAGGAAACAACAGCTTTCTGGAAGAACCAGGGAGATTTAAACTTAAAATAAAAAGTCTTTATCTTTTACCACTGGTTGTCATACTGCTAATCCTTATTAAAACTGAATTGCACCTCAGACTATTTGTCAGGCAATGGTTGTCTTGTATGTTAAAGCCCATTTTGTAGATGTCACTGCTTCCTCATTCCATTGTCTTTTAAACATTCTATTGGAATAAACCTTGTTTGAATCACTCATGTACTTCCGTCTGACTTCTAGCTCCATGCAGCCGTAACACAGTGGCATATGTAAAAGGATTTGTGTCAGTACATGATCCACAAATTCCACGATTTTCAAAAAGTCACAGATTGCGTCAGTTTTCTTGGCTGCCCTGTATCACGTGATGTCACAATGGAAATGCTGTATGGCAAGTAAACATTTATAGAAGTATTAAATGCAGTTTATATTATTGTGACATTCTTAAAAAGGCTTTGCTGTGTGTCCATTGAATAATATATATAAGCAGGTCTGTTTTAATGTTTTTAAAAGTATTAAAAAGCTTAAAATATTGTGACAAAATAAAAAAAAAACTGGAAATCATCCATTCATTTTCCAACACACTTATTCCCTTTTGGGGTCACGGGGGTCTTCCAGTGCACATTTCCAGCGCACATTGGGCGAAAGGCGGGGGTACACCCTGGACAGGTTGCCAGCCCATCGCAGAACTGAAAGTCACATATTTTTAAAAAGTGTATGAGAAACATGCCACGAATTAGTTAACAACAGTATTTTAATTACAAAATCACGGTGTCTGATAAACTGACAAGCTGATAAATCATTTAACATACCTTTTATAACAAAAACCTGTTTTTACCCATAATGTGATGTCTTGCTATAAAGTGTTTAAGCGATAAAGCATAAATTGTGACCACCACCACAAACAGGGAAACGGTGTGAAATTGTTGGTCGTGCAACAAAAATGTGCTGATTTGTTTTATATTTCTAAAGTACATTAATACATTTTTAGAAGTTCTATGCTTTCCTAATAATGGTTTTATATTTGCATATATTACTTTCATCTTTACTAGCTCATCATTTTTGTCTTCCTTTTGTATTTAAATTGTGTATGATTTAAACCTGTATGTCTTATTCTTAATTTACTCATTGTTTCTTCTTTCCTATTTTATCTTTTATTTGTATTTTATTCAAATATTTTCCTTAACCTCACTGTTTTTGCCAGATGTCATTTATTGTTTGTTTTATTTTATTTAAAATATCTTTTTTACTCCTTGATATTTCTAATGCTATAGTTTTTTTATTTGCTTGGTTTTGCTGCTTCATCCGCTAGCTCATTACCAGTCCCTGTATGTGCTGGAAACCACATAAATAATATAGAATGTTCTCTGATTTTATTTCTATTATATTTTTTATTTCAATTATTATATCTTGACAGGCTTTTGACTTATCTGTGTTAGTTATCTGTAGTAATTCTTTCTGAAGCTGCCATTCTGTTTGAACATATTATTGTTTGTTTTTCATTACTATTTTTGAAATCATTTGTGGCTATTTTATTTAATCAGCTATGAGTATGGTTAAATTGTAAGTTATTCTTTCATTTATTGTGATATTTTTACCACTGCTAATCCCATTACCATTTGTTGGGTCTTTAGATCAATAAGGGATTATGGTACTTTATTTTTATGAATCTCTTCTATATATGTCATTGCTATTGTAAAAGTGTTTTTCTGTCTCTTATTTCTATCTTGTCCATGGATAGAAATGCCTTCGACAGCCCCCCAGATCACAATGCACCGGCCCCTCATGTCCCTCCTGTGGGAGGTGGGTCCACTGGAGGGTGATTCCATGATCCTGAGGGGCTTCTGAACCATTCTTAGTCTGTGGATGCACAAAATATTGGGTGCATTTTTCTTTTGTCGTGCCCAAGTTTCCTATGCACTTTCCATAAATTTTTTTAACTTTATTACTTGTATAAAAAAATATATATATATGTACAGGGGTGAAGTAAGTATGGCAAGCATTGTCTTATTTTTTTTCACGAGGAATTTTTTTTCCGTTCCGTGAAATAAATGTAGAAAGATGGAGCGGAGATTGATGTGATTAGTAATAACGTGAAGTTGGCTAATAAATGTGCTTTGTTACCTGGAAAAAAAAAACTTTGTTAACAGCACAGAAATAGCTTCATGCAAAAGAACTGTGATGTAAAGGCCCAATTTTATTATTAAGATGGCTCAGACATTAGCACTGGGTTCAGAACAAAGCGGTCGACAGTGTTCATGATTGTACTGAATTGATGCAGGACACGAGGTTATATTTCTTTTTATAGAGAGCACAGTGGGTGGATTAGTTTGTTAATGAGGCCTTTGCGAGCAGAACAAAAGAAAGCAAATTGGTGCTCTGAAACACTGAGTGTTTGGTTCTGTGTAGTCACTTCTCTTCTTTGAATACAAAGCAAGTGACAAAGCCTTTGACTTGTGTCAAGCATTTGTTTATGAACTAAAACATACATACACAATAACTAAACGTGCATATTCTTTTGAAGCCATCATTTTTTTTAGGTTTTAGGTGGCCCATTACTTCTCAACACAACACAACTGCATGCGCAACACTATTGCAAATCATAACCGGCTACTGCAAATAAAAAGTGACTGCAAATCAAAAACACTAAATATATAAATCTGTGGCTTTAAATTGCTATAGCATTGCTTTCGGCAAGTTGATTTTTTTGTGTGCTCAGTAGCCATTGATCCTATGACTTGAATGGCGAAAACAATCCACAATCATTCTGTTCATTAGAGTGGAGAGCCATAGGGTGCATTCTTCTTCGGCCAAAAGCCCTAACATAAGCTCCCAGTTCCATATTTTTTTATTTGCAATATTTGGTGTGCACCAATGCACCACTTTCAGAAATGGAATACAAATCAACTTTTGCACGCAACACTACTGCAAATAAAAAATTTGATGCAAACTCTAGACATCTATATCAAGATATTTATAGATGTCTTATGTTACAACTCTAGTGAAGTAAGTTTGTTAAAAAAATTATTAATTGATTTTTTTTACAAGCAAAAGAAAAGCATTGAAGCGCAGCAAAGGATATTTATTTACAACTATATACAAAAGAAGCCAGGGACACACAAAAACCTAACCTAAACAAACTAAACCAGCAAGGGGGAAGGTACTTTGTTCCCCTCCCGCCTTGCACCCTAACGTAAAAACAAAACAATGAACTCACAGATTCACAATCCAAAACAAAAGTTAGGAAAAAAAAAAACAGATGCATGTATTTTTAAGCGCGCCCCGCAGCAGTGTCCGAAGTCGTGCTCTCTGGAAAACCCAACCGCTGCAAGAGACACAACCAGGCACCAAGAGGAGCGATCAGCTGACGGATCAATGAGAACCCCTCAGATCAACAAGGAGTTGCGCTGCCACAGCCCAGCAGGACCCGCTGCACTGAAACCGGATAATAAGGAGAGCCGATGGATCCCGATTGGTTGACGGACATCAGGAACCTCCTTCCAGGGTGATAACCTAATGAGTCACAGGTGAAAATCATGAACCGGGCAGGAACCTGCGAAAGAAAATAACACCGGAGAAAGATAGAAGAGAGAGAGAAAAAAACTCAAACAATATCTAATGGAAACGTCACCTCTCAGGCCGTAACACTTACCAGTTATGAAAGAACATATAAGTGGTCAGAAATAACCCGAAGAATGAAACAGTTTAATAATGAGTGGGTAGTGAAGTAGAATGTGATGTTTATAAATCAAGCAAAGAGTTAAAAAACCTTATGCAACAACTAAACTGGCTTCTTTCAATAATTCTATAATAAACTATGAATAAACCTCATACCAATAAATTTTGTGTGTTTTCTTTCTGAATCAATTCATCTTCCTGTGGTGAAGGTAGTATGTTACTTAAATCACACAAGTGAGCTTTCTAAGGTAAAAATTGCTCTTTGGCATGCAGCGGCACCCCCGCAGCTCACTATTCTTATTGTCATGCAACTTCATCCACTAGCATATGAGTCACTTATAATTTTTGGCAGGCATGATTAAATGTTGTAGTGTGGCTTGTATTTTATGACTTCCTTCCATTGAGTTATTTTCATCATGCTTCTTGTGCTGTGACAGTGTTGACAGATGCTTAGCGTTTTTTGTCGAAATTATGAACTTTTTTCTTAATAGGTTGGTTGAGGGTCATTCCATAAAAAGTAACAGATCAGCATAAATAACATGAGCAATTCTAGACCCTTCAAGCAACCCTTTAATATAGCAGTTATCATGTTGTGCTCATTTTAATATTCTGCACTTAGTCATGTCCTCCAGGACACTAGGGGGTGCTCTGACACTCATCAATGGCGAATGGTAATAGCAGTTCCTATTACTCCCAGCACACCGCATTTATTAGAGCCTGCAACTCTGCTCACAACACAAATTAAGATCACCTGCAACCACTTACCTCATCTTCAAATCACAGTCTCTGAAGTTCCCTATAAAAACTACAACCCAGGAACCCAAGAGTTCCTGGTTCGTCATCCTTTTTGTTGCCCAGTGTGACTTTGTTGTCTTTCTTCATTGTCTCATGAGTTTTTACAAATTTCGCCGAGAGGGGTTAATTCAATAGCGCAACATCCTTGTTTGTTTGTTTTTTTTTAGTGTAGCCCATTCATCAATAATGACAAAAGAACTCAGAGGACTTGAAACTCAGATGACATACTGCATTGGTTTTCATTAGGGAGCAGTCATGTGACAAAAGAACAAAAGGGCTTAAGAAAACAACTAATGTTAATCTAATTAATTAAATCAATTCTCATTTCGGCCCGAGCTGCACTCGTTTATGATTTGCTTACGTATTTTTTTCGTCTTATATGTGGTGTGATTCACGTTTGTTTATATAACAGATGTCTTATGGAAATAACACACAATATTTTTTGGGTATTTTGCTTAAATGAATGAAATGACTCAAAAAAATTTTGGTAATTTTGCCCAAATTTCTGAGTTGGTAAAATAGCTTCCCATCACTAGAGCCTACTTGTTAGCTTCCTAGATGGTGTGCTCCCTCGCTTATGCCTAGTGGTGCATGGAACCACTTGGATACTCACCTACTGCGTACCACCCACCTGTACACCCTCCAATTCCCACAAGTGACGCTTCACTTCTGGATATAGAAGGACGGCTGTCTGGAACCCACAGTGAATACTCTATACTGCCGAGATTTAAAATAACTGCTCATTTCTACCAGTATTGCTATATAAACTCAGCTAGTCTTCTGCCTCGTGTCTGCAGTCACTCTGATACTTGGCACCAATATTTTTCTGTTCATTGTGGCCTGTCAACTCTCATTTGTTATTGAATGGACAGTTTTTCTTTGACTACTGGAGATGAGAACTTGTTTTAAAGAGTTTTAAAATGTGATTTACACCTATTTTTTGCGTATTAGAGCTTTGTGAACTCTCTTTTTTGGTACTCTTCTGAGGAACAATCTGTGAAATAAATTAAATTCAATAACTCTGCAAAAATAAACATTTCTCAATTTTGACAAAATGAGTGTTGTAGTGGGTTAAACAATAGAACAGTTGTGTGTGAACTGAATTGGGTGGTAATAGAGTGATTTTTATGGGAGCAATTGAGCTTTGATCCAAATAATCAAGAATAAAAATGATGCTCTAATAAATATTTACATTTTTTTATTGAAACTGAGTCGTGCAGTACAATATACAGGTGAGGAGTGGCGTGTTGCTTGATTTTGGTTGTAATAGAGCAATTTAGAATGAAGTTATGAAGCATATTCTGGGTAAAACATATTTTGGATCTGGTCATTTGCAGACGGTCCCTAAGCGATTCCATGTCAGCGGGCTGCGCATAGACGTTAATGTGTTTCTGCAAATGCTGAGGGAAAGTTGTTTTGATAAAAAACGTTTTGTAGTTTGTCCGCTACATAACACAGATTAAAAATAGGTAATATTTGTTTACTAAGAACATTCTGGTCTCGAGCTATTGAGCAGAGAAAACCGAATCCGTGAATCTGCAGCTAACTTCACTGAACTATGACGGGATGGATGATCGGCTGATATTGTTTCAATTTCACACGGCGATCGACCGATCGACGTAATGAGCACCCCTGCTCTAGAGTCACTCACATATTTCCTTAACCTCTCTTAGAATAAAGTCCTTCTCCTGGTTCATTGTTCATTTGACTAAATGTTACGACTCCTAGCTCGCAAGATGGGACGAGCTCTCCGACCGCACATTGAGGAAGTATAACTAGAAGAAAATTAATTCAAAAGCAAGCTATCAAATACACAACACAAACTCCTGTAATTCTAAAACACTATAATTTATTGACTATAAACCATACCAAACACGATTAAGAACAACTCAAATACTCCTTGTATTAAAATCAAGTTCAAATAAATAAACAAATAATCAAACAATGTGTTTTACAGGGTTCAAGAAAACACAATGGGGTAGTGATGGGATGTTTGGATCATTTTACGGATTCGGTTCTTTGAGTCTGGTTCAGTAAAATGAATGGATCTTTTTTCAGGTCATTTTGTTAATTTTACTAAAATATCAATAAATGTTGTGTGTACTTCCACATCTGCTACCGTTATATACACAGACGCGAATCACACTGCAAAAAAGACAAAACTATAATGCTAAATTTAAAATATATATAAATATATTACTAAAGCCTACCTGGGTCTTTTAATCTGGTTTACCTAACCTCAGATCTGTCTTCTTTAGGTTTTAATCTCCTTTGTTCGACACAAAATTACTTCACTCTGATGTTAACGTGTGTAGTCCGTGCACTCAGTCCGGACTGGCTTCTTTAGCACTTTTGTCACGTGACCGCTATATTGCCGGGATCCGAAAAGATTAGTTCTTTTTGGGAGTCTGACTCCACTGGGTCCTTTCGGTCTTTTCTCTTTCTGGCACATGCTGCATTGGTTAGCATTACGGAGAAGCCATGAGCCAGAACCCGAAACGATTAGTTCTTTTTGCAAGTCCTCCGGGTCATTTCATTCTTTTGTCACAAGCCCACGCCACAACGTTAGGCAAATTCAGTAAGAAAATATTAGTTCAAGATTAGTGAACGATTGCTATTATTTTTATATTTATTACTACTACTGCTATTAACAGTTTTTGATGCTCAACACATAATGTGTTAATAAAGACTTAATTTGTTCATAAAATAATTTTCAGAGACAAGGTTTTGGTGTTTATTTTGTTTTAAAGTGTATTCTAATCTTCAATATACAACACCTTACATAGCCTAAGATTCATGAAGCATTTTTGAGTCACTTTATTTTTTGTTTATAATAAATTCCCTTCAAGTTGTCATGTCATTGAAAAGTAACTTGCCAATGCTATGTAATAACTTTATCTAAATAACTTTTATGCATTTGATTCTTGAATTTAATTAAGTTCATATTTAATCAGTCAATCAGTGTAAAGATAGTCAGTGTATTGTTTGTAGCATATGATGTTTCAAATATCATAAACACTTTATACACACTCTTGGATTGTTTATTTTTTTTTTTTAAATACAACATCAAAAAGATAAATCAAAATATACTTTTATAAGAGAAGACATTTAAAGTGTAAAACAGTAAAGTTATACAAATAAGTAAGTTTTAAAACAAATAACATGTTTGTGCCAAAAGAGCTGTATAATAATAAATAAATAAAAATAAGTTATAATCAAAAGATCCTAAATAACATTAACATATCAACACTAAAATCACAATGTAACAAACAACTTATTGGACATCTAGCAAATTATGAGCCGGAAAGAGAAAAGACTGAAACGACCCGTAGGAGTCGGACTTGAAAAAGAACAAATCCTTTTGTTTTCCGGCTCATGGTCGCTCCATAATGTTAACCGATGCAGTATGAGCCGGAAACAGAAAAGATTAGCTCATTTTTCGAGTCCTTCGCGTCTTTTGTCATTAATGATGAACGGGTTACGCTCGGAAAACCACAAGAATGTTGCGCATGCGCCAATGAACGAGTCCTTCTCCAACACGACTCATTCCTACAGTCACATTAAAGATTCGTTTAAAAAGAACGAATCGTTCTTGAACGACACATCACTACAATGGGGTTGACAAACAATAATAAACATGAATATACACGTAATACAAGGACCTAGTTCCAAAAGTACATAATTCACCAAACTAAATAAACAATACAACGTATGCTGCAGAAATCAAAGCACAGACTAATTAGCATACAGGCTCACACAACACACACGCAAGTCGTACCACTGCACACCAACGAAACCAGTCCCTGGATTGTTCCAAAGTAGCCTAAAACTAACAAGTAAACGTAACGAAAGGGACGTGGATAAACTAAAAGATGAGCTGTAAACGAAACATACGACTGCTGTGGTAATCGAAAGTGTGAAACAAGAACAGAGCTAATGATAAACAGAAAAACAAAGAACTAAGCTAAAATAAGAGTGCTTAACCCAAACCTGAGAGTGTGGGGGGGAAAGGCAGAACAGGGGAGATGAGTACTTTCTAGCAGCGGAAGCTGCAGGTGAGACGCTGCACTCTGGGGAGTGACATGGACACAGAACCTCTCACGAAGAGATTGCGACGATCACGAACCAAAAACTCAAATGAGGTTCACAAAGAAGCACAAACTAAACTAACGAGAGAGAGGCAACAAACTGAGAGATGCATCGGACTGAGAGTGAGCGGAGCTGACGCGGGTCTTAAATAGTCCGCCCCGTTCATCACCTGATCGATAAACAGTTGATGTCAATAATTTCACATAATCACACTAATCACATAAAATGCATAAATACATTATGAATATAAATAATAAACAATTACAACACACGGGGGTTGTAACACCACAAAAGCTCACTTTTGCATTCTAAGCAATCAATATATTACAATTGTTTGAACACATGTAGATATGTTTTGTTTTTATTCCATAGTGTGGCAAACATAAAGTCCATCATATCAATCATAATGTGAAACCATAGGGCTTGTAAAGAATTGTGGTCTGCATTCTATCACAAACTCCTGCTTATCTCTCCCACTGTTTCTGTATCTGATCCTGTGTGGCGGATCGGAGAAGGGAGAAATCTGAAAAGTAGTCGTTCTATTGAAATCAATGTAGCAGAGTATGCTATTCCTTTTTGTTTGTTGAAAGATTTTTTCATAATAGAATAGTGCTGCTGATATGTCTTCCACAAAGAAGCATAGCTTGCCTCAATTATTTTCATGTGGCCCTTGACGGTTTCTTCTCAAATGAATGATATTGGCTTCATGCTTCTGCTCTCTTTGTATCTCTTCATGTCTTGTGGTGAGTCTTTATTTTTTAACAATAAAGGATTGAAAAAATATTCTTATGTACTGTACTTGAATGCCATGAAAATATTTGTATTTCTTTCTTTTAAATGTTTAATTCACATTCAAAGCACAACGATTGAATGGCAAAGTTTGTTTGGGCTCAGGTTTTCTCGATGCTTGTATTGCAGAGGCATTGCATGTGCATTTCTAAAATCATCCAAAAATACCCTGACATCCCCATGGCAGATGTAAGTATTCACTGGTTTGTGTGTAGGTGAACTGTGTTTGCATTGGAAAAAATACAGCATTAAAGCTTCCCTTTCTTCTTCTTTTACTTTCAGCTTTTTCCAGTTTAGGGGTCGCCACAGGGGTCATCTGTTTCCAACTAACTCCATACCCTCTACTCTTGCATAAACTAACTTCATGTCCTGTTTCAGCACATCTCGCATGGCATCTCTAACATCCTTCTACCAATATAACCACTATCCCTTCTTTGCACATGTCCAAACCATCTCAATCTGGCCTCTCTGACTTTGTCTCCAAAACAACCAACCTGAGCTGTTCCTCTGATGTGCTCGTTCCTAAACTTTGCCATCCTTGTCAGTCCTAAACTGAACCTCAACATCCTCATCTCTGCTACTTCCATCTCTGCCTCTTGTCTCTTCCTCACTGCCACAGTCTCCAACCCATACATCATAGCTGCTCTCACTACTGTTCTGTACACCTTTCCTTTGATTCTTGCTGACACTCTTCTGTCACACAACACCCCTGACACTTTTCTCCACCCACTCCAACCTCCCTGCACTCGTCTCTTCACCTCTTTTGCACACTCCCCGTCGCACTGGACTGTAGACCCCAAATACCTAAACTCCTGCACCTTCTTGACCTCAGCCCCCTGTAACCTCACTGTTCTATTTCCCTCCCTCTCGTTCAAACACATGTATTCTGTCTTACTGCGACTGACTTTTATTCCTCTTCTTTCTAGAGCTGACCTCCAACTTTCCAGGTGTTCCTTTCCCAAAGTTTCATTGTGTGGCTCATCAACTTTATGCCTCTGTATTTGTTACAATTCTGCACATCACCCTTGTTCTTAAAGATTGGCACTAGGACACTTCTCCTCCATTTCTCAGGCATCTTCTCACTCTCTAAAATCCTTTTGAAAACCTATATAGAAATTCCACTGTTGTCTCTCCTAGACACCTCCACAGGTATGTCATCTGGACCAACAGCCTTTCCACTCTTCATTTTTTTCA